>PISW01008390.1:0-73353 GCA_004023785.1 Mungos mungo
GGCGGAGGTCCTATCTGGGCCGTGTTTAGAGCTGTCACCTACCGGAAGGTGTGAGAAGGAAAAGAGAAGCCCAGAGCAGCTCTAGGTCTCGGCCTGCGTGGTTTGATGCCCTTGACTGAGGCGGGGCGGATGTGGGAAGAGGGATTTGCTGTTGGGGGCCTGGCGGATGCCTGTTAGCCTCTAAGAGGAGGCCTGGAGCAGTCGTCTGGGTCCGCGGATCTAGAGCGGGGGGGCGGGGCCCGGCTGCTGTAACACACTAGGGAGTGGTCAGCACACGAGGGGCCCCCCCACCCCACCTGGGCCACCCAGGCAGGAGAGTGGGTGAAGGTGAGAAAAGAGGGCTGGCTGGTTCTGGGCAGACTAGCAGGATGGGGGGAGGCGGGCAGGAGACCCTGAAGGTCAGAGCCTGGGCACGTGCCTAAGAGGACACAATGGGCCCCGGGTCCTTGTGCCTTGTTCAGGGTTGCTTCAGTGGGGCGGGGGGCGGGTCGCAGAGAGCTGGGGAGGGAATGGGAATCGACGTGGAGGTGCCCCACGGAAGCACGGAGGTGGGGTCCCCAGTCCGAGTCCCCCCAGCCTGGAAGGAAGAGCGTGGAGCTGGACTGCCTGACTGCTGATCCACACACAGCACCTCACTTCCCTCTTTCAGAGTGTTGTGGGGATGGGAGCAGGGATGGGGAGAGCGGGGCGGGGGGGCTCGACGTCAGGGAGGGCTTGTGAAAAGCGGGAGGATCGGGCTGGCTTGCGCTCCGTGTCCCTCGTGTGCTGGAAATGGCCCAGGAGAGGGAGGCTGACGGCAGCGAGGGCCTTGGAGAGGCGCCAGGCCCTCTCCCCGCCTCGTGTGTTGTTCTGGGTTTACTTCTGCAAGGAGGTGTGTGCAAGGCCATCAGCTGCCTTTGCGGTGAGGTGGGCACGAGGTGGGGGTGTGCGGGTGCAGTTGGACGCTGAGCACGTGGGCAGGGGTGGGAAGCCCGCTCAGGACCTAGGTGATGGGACGGGCACTCCGCGGAGGATGGCTGCATTTCTGTCCCCCTCTTGAGGGCCAGCGGGCTCCAAGGAGCCTGAGTGGGGCTGGCTCCCAGGGCTGGGGGAGGGGGTGCTGCCTTCCCACCGTCCTGGCCAGAGAGACCCCGGAGAACAAGCAGAGCTCTGCACCCGTGTTCTGGCTCACGGGGGCGAAGCCAGGCCGCGGCCATGGAGGTGGGTGGGGTGGGAGCAAAGAGGCCCTCGCCAGCAGAGCCCCTGGCGGGAGCTGCAGGTGGAAGGGGGGCAAAGGTGTGCCCTAGACCTGCCCCTCCCCCGCCCCCCAGGATGTGCTCTTTTTGAGTTTAGTGTGTTTAACAAGCAGTAAGCACCTGCTAAGTACCCAGCATTTGCAGGAATGGGGAGATGAAAAAGGCAAGACTCTTCCCTTTAGGAAACTTCCAGAGGCACCTGGGGCCAGCTCTTGATTTTTTTGGCTCAGGGCATAATCTCATGGTTTGTGCATTTGAGCCCCGCTGGGGGCTCTGCACTAACAGTGAGGAGCCTGCTTGGGATTCTCTCTCTCCCTCTCTCTGTGTCTGGCCCTCCCCTGCTTGCTCTCTCTCAACAAATCAATAAACTTTAAAAAAAAAAAAAAAAGAACTTCTAACCCGAGGTGCCTGGCTGGCTTGGTCCGAGGAGTGTGTGACTCTTGAGCTTTGGGTTGTGAGTTCAAGTCCCACCCTGGGTGTAAAGATGACTTTAAAAAGTCTAGAAAGGAAGGAAGGAAGGAGGGAAAGGGAAAGGAAGAAAGGAGGGGGAAGGGAGGGAGGGAGAAACTTCAACCCAGTGGGGGAAACAGAGGGATCTTGGGCCAGCCGTCAGGGGAAGTCAGGGGAAGCGGAGGAGAGACTCCAGGGGAAGGCTCCAGGGAGGAGAAGGCGTTGGAGTGGGACCTTGAGTGCCGGGCCGAGGACAAAGGGCGTTCTGGTGGGGCCTGCTGCGAGCAGGAGCAGAGGTGTGGAGGTGCGGGTCACAGGAGGCGGGGCTGGAAGAGCAGGTGGGGGCGGTCTGCAGAGGGCCCGGAGCTGCTCCAGAAACGCTGCCCGTCCCCTCGGCACGACACAACTGCATGTAATTATCTGCAGAATGTGTGCTTCGCGTCTGTCTGCCCTGCCAGTCGATGGGCCCCAGCAAGGCCGGGACCCGCTCGATGCTGTGTCCCTGCGCCCGGGAGACCGGCGTGCAGCAGGCACCCTGTAAACATGGTATCCGTTGCCAGGAAAGATGCTTAATTGGTGCGTCTGGGTGTGTGTGAGAGGCAGAGGCCGAGACAGCCAGACTGGGTTTTAGGAAACGCTGACGGCCGTCTGGGTGCTGGGTCAGAAGCTGGGTGCCAGCGATAGGGCCAGGAAGGGCGAGGTCCAGGTAGGACTTGGTGCCAGGGGAGAGGGAAGAGTTCTCAGTGACCCAGGGGACCGCCGCTCTGTGCCCAGGGCGGGTGTGCGTGTGCTCAGCCGTGGCTGGTGGCAAGCCTGGCAGGGCTGCTGGGACCTGAGTCCCGGTGGCGTGGGTGAGCCTGGGCCGCGGGGACCCCCAGGAACCCTTGTTCCCAGGCTCTGCCAGTGCTCCAGCCCCAAGCTCCCTTCCTTCTGTGCTCTGGGTTCCGGCTGCGCTGGCCTTTCCGGTCCTCAGACTCCCTGGACCACCAAACAGTAGGATCTGGCCCTCTTCCCAGAGCCCTGTTCCCCACGGGGAATCCCTGATGGCCCTTCGGAGCTCAGCTGAGGCCTCACTTCCTCCGAGAGTCCTTCCCCGACCCCTGGACCTCCCAGGGCCACCTTCCTGGCCCCGCTCTGAGCACTCAGCACACCCTGGCCCCCGCGGCAGCCCCAGATGGTTAGATGGGGGGATGTTAGAGGGGCAGCCACTTAACTGGAAGGTGGGGTGACCAGGGGCTGTTTGCGGACACAGCTCTCTTCATGTGGGGCTCCTTGGTGGGGGCTGAGGCCTACCCCTACACACGGCGCTCACCATTGCTGTTCCTTGCATGTCCGTCCTGTCTCCTGGCACCCCGAGGAGGGTGCCGCACGCTGCAGGGCCTGGGACGCAGCTGGGAACGGCCACCAAGTTCGAGCCGTCCCTGTGGAGGGATGGCGTTGGTGCAGAAGCGGGCCACGCTCCTGGGAGAGCCTGGTGGGGGGAGGGAGGAGGCCTGGGTGCAGGGAAGCCAGACGGCCGGGACGGGGACCTCGGAGCAATTTTGAGGCACCGGGGCCGAGGCAGAAGCGTGGAGAGAGCGAGCGTGGCAGAGAGAGAAAGGAGGGTGTGCTAAGGGCGCCGAGAACGAAGGGAGAGAGGGAGGCGCTGGGAAACCCCGAGACAACTCACCTGAGGACCTGGCGTCCTCCCGGGGCGCAGAGGCTTGTGTTGGTCACTCATTCGGCACACGTCGCGGAAGCCGCCTGTGCTCCCAGGCCCTGTGCCGGCCGCTGGGGTGCTCCAGCGAGCAAGACAGCACTGGGCCCTTCCTCCCGCAGCGTTTCCTAGCAGGACTTACCCTGACGAAACACTGGCACTACCCTGTGTGTCCAGCACTCGGGGATTATCGAAGCCGATGGAACCGTCCGTCGTACAGTGGATCAGTGATGCGCTTCGTGTTTCTTCTTCGGGAGAGACGCTGACGGCCTGTGTGTTGCGAAGCAGGCAGCATGGCTTCGGTGACTACAGGAAAAGGATTTTGTGAGCAAGCAAAGATGGACATTTTGGATCCATCCGCAGGGACACGGGGCCTGGAGGCTGTTTCTCCAGCTGCTCGTCTCTGGGTGGGTGGGATGTGGGGGTTGTCGCGGAGTCCTTGCTACTTTTCCCGCTCCCCAAAAAGCAGTTATGAAAGTGTTAAACGTTGGTGAACCGCAAAAGAAAGAGAAAGTGATTGTGGGTAAGTTTTCACTTTGCCTTTTGGTTTTCATTTTTGATTTTTTTATTTAAATTTTGTACTGTTTTTATTTATTTTTAGAGAGAGACAGCATGAGGGGGGGTGGTTGTCAGAGAGAGAGGGAGACACAGGATCTGAAGCAGGCTCCAGGCTCTGAGCTGTCAGCACAGAGCCCGATGTGGGGCTCGAACCCACAAACTGTGAGATCATGACCTGAGCTGAAGTTGGATGCTTAACTGACTGAACCACCCAGGTGCCCCTCATTTTTGATTGTTGAATCCTTCTATAGTGTCCACATGCTATTTTGTAGTAAGAAAAAAAAAGAAACTGATAAGGTGTTTCCCCTAAGGAGCACCGAGTCTGGTGTGCCTCTGGCAGAGAGGCAGGAGGGAGAGAAGGGAGGAGGGGACTACTCAGGCCTGTGGGACAAAGGACGGGAGGGGAGCTCTCAGCACAGGGTATGGCTCAGAGCCCCTCCTCCAGCCCCTCCCAAGGGAGGCGGCAGGTGGCAGGCTTCCTGGAGGAGGGGAGGACTCCGGCAGGCTGGACTCAATGAGGGAAGGCTGCGGTGTTCCCTGGTGGGCAACTGGGCATCCGCAGCCTCCCTGGGCCTGTGGTGGCCCCTGGGAGCCAGGTCCTGCTCTCAGGACCCCAGCAGACATGGTTCGGGTCTAGAATTCAACGCCAGAGTTGAGGTGCCTTTTCTCCCGCCTGCAGCCGGAATGGGGGGTGCGGTGGGTTTGAACAAGGGAGGAACGGTGCTTCCGATCCTGTGGAAGGCGGTTCCTACTCGGCAGAGGGGCAGAGCCCGGAGCCCCAGCTTCACCCACCACCCCCTCGGAGCAGGGGGTTCGGAGGGCACTGTGCCCAGCACCAGAGGGGCCCGGGACAGGACAGGGTGTCTAGGGACACAGTGGCAGCTGGGACTCGGGAATCAGACAAATCTGTTGACCTTGGACAAGGGTCTTCACCGCCCCCAGCCTCTCCGGTCTCGCACCTGTGCGTGCGGAGGGCAGTCCGGAGCCACGGCAGCGAGGGGCCGGGCCTGGCATGAAGTTGGTGCTCCACGAACAGAAAGAAGTGGGCGGTGCACCCCCCCCCTCCCAGGGCAGCCAGCCGCCCCCCCCCCCCCGGCTCTGGTCTCAGCGCTCTCCCTTCGGTCCCCTGCCACCGCTCAGGGACACAGAGCACCCTCCCCAGCGGGCCCTTCGCTGACCTCTAGGGATGGGTGTGGACAAGTCCCTTTTCCCTCCTTATTTACTTGGGACTAGGGTGGGGCTTTTCAGAGGGGACACTGGCAAGGCAGGCAGAGTGCCAGGTGGCCCATCGCCGGGTCGCCAGAGCCCAGCCTCAGTTGGACCAGGCTGCTCAGATCTCCACTTGAAGGCTTGGGGGTCGGTCTGCTCTCTGGGCAGACCCTTCTCAGGTCTCTGCCGGGGGTGAGGCGTGGAGTGGTCCCAGTGCATGGGCTCTAGAATCAGCTCTTCTTGCCATTGTGCGACCTTGAGCCAGTTGCTTAACCTGTCGGAGCCTCAGTTTCCTCTGGTATAAATTGGGGACAAATAGGGGCACCTGGGTGGCTCATCCAGTTGAGCATCCGACTTTGGCCCAGGTCATGATCTTGTGGTTTGTGGGTTCAAGCCCCGCGTCGGGCTCTGTGCTGACAGCTCCGAGCCTGGAGCCTGTCTTCAGATTCTGTGTCTCCTTCTCTCTCTGACCCTCCCCTGCTCGCGCTGTCTCTGTCTCTGTCTCTCTCTCTCTCTCTTAAAAATAAATAAAACAGGGGCGCCTGGGGGGCTCTGTCGGTTAAGCGTCCGGCTTCAGTTCAGGTCATGATCTCACAGTTCGTGGGTTGAAGCCCCGCGTTGGGGTCTGTGCTGACGGCTAGCTCAGAGCCTGGAGCTGCTTCGGATTCTGTGTCTCTCTCTCTCTCTGACCCTCCCCTGTTCAAGCTGTCTCTCTCTGTCTCTCAAAAATAAATCAAAAACATTAAAAAAAATTAAAATAAATAAAATATTTAAAAAATTTAAAAATAAATCGGGGACAGATAAACCCGGTCTTACAGGGCGACCACTCTGTGCAGGGCTCTGCCGACGTCCTCTCATTCAGTCTTCACCAGCCGCCTGTGGGGCGCACGCGCAGTGACGGAGGCACAGCGGCTGAGGACGTCCTGGGCAAGGGGAGCGCATCCCCAGGCTGCCGGGCCCCAGCACGGCCATCCTCCCCACTGAGCTCGGTGATGGCGTCAGTTCCTGGTGGAGGTTTCAGGATGCAGGAGACCCTTTAGCGAATGACAGGCCTGACGAGGGACAGGGTGGGGGAGCCTCGCCGGTGGGCGGGACGAGGGCCCCTGGGAAGGCTCTGAGGTGCAGCTGGTGGGGGTGAGGGGCTCGTCCCATTGCTGCCTGCTGACCCCGGGCCCGGCCTCCGGCCTGGACCACACTGGCCTGGTGAGTCCTGCCCACCCCCACCCCCACCCCCCATGTCCTCATCTGCCACGGTTGCTCCAGGCCCCAGAAGCTGCCTGCACCCCGACCCTTCGGGGTGTCCCCAAGAGCCCTTGGAGCTGGTGGGTCCTGAGCCCAGCCTGTGTGTCTGTGTGAGTGCTTAAGCATGTCTCACTTCATCCTCATTATCAGCCAACTATGTCCCCATTTCACAGAGGAGGAAACAGACCCTGGTGGGTGAAGACCCTGGCTAGACGGGGAGGTGCTGGTCTCTTCCCTGCCGAAGCTCCCACCCCCGTGGCCCCTCCCTGGGGCCTGACCCGAAACCTCAGGGTGGCCCCGGCTGCCTCGTGCCGTCTCCACTTGGGGGACCCGAGAGCCCCCCTTCTCCTCCTGCGTCAGTCCGTCTCTCCAGCACTGGCCCCAGACCCTGGCCCTGTCTGGGAGGCACCCACTTCCAGAGCCCCGTTTCTTTCCGGGAGGCGGGGCCAGCCACGCGGAGTCCAGGACGAGGCAGGATCGCAAGGACGATCATGACACTTCTGGCTCATCGCCGTGGGCCAGCCTGCAGGACCGCTTTCCGTGTGCCCTCATGGAGTCCCCAGCGTGAGCCGAGAAAGTGGCATCGGCCCAACATAGGGACGAGGAGACGGGGCGGGGGGGGGGGGGACGCGCCCCAGCTCACCTCGTGAGCCAGGATGGGACTGGGGTTTGTGTGACGAGGCGCTTCCTGCTGGGCCAGAGGAAGGCTTCTCCGCTGCAGTGGAGGTTGCTTGTGGCCAGTGGGCTCACGACTGTCCTCCACGTCCGGGCAGCCCGTCTCCATGGACGGCAACCTTCAGGCCCCAAATCCACGCATTCGCCTCTCTTCCATTCCCCAAATCCAACCCGCAGACAGGTGCTGTTGGGCCCCTCTCCAGATTAGAACCCCAGTCTGTCCACTTCTCCCCTACCTGCACTCAGCTCTTCCGGGACCAATGCGGCAGCCTCCTCTCTGGTCTCCCTGACTCCACTCTGCCCTCCAAATCCCGGTTGCACACTGAGCTGACCGAAGGGAAGTCCCATCATACTCTCCAAGTGGCTGCTCACTGCTGGCGGGTCAATCCACCACGTGATCCGACTCCTCTGATCTGTGTGCTCTGCCCTGCTTCCTGTGCTCCAGTCACTGCTCGTTCCTGCCCCAGGGCCTTTGCACCTGCTGTTTCCTCTGCTTGGGCTGCTTGGGCTCCAGGGTGGGCAGTGACTCTGTCTGGTAGTTCAGGGCTCAGCTCTAATTATGCCACCTCCATGGGGCCCTCCCTGCTTTCTCAGAGTTGCTGCTGCGGGAGTCTCCCCCAGGCCAGCTCTTCTCCATCCTGCCTTCTGTGCTAGTTGCCTATAGGACGCTCATCAGGATCTGAATTTATTATCTATTGATTTGTTTACTTGGCTATCATATCTCAAGAAAATGTAAGCTCGGTTGGGGGGCAGGAAGCAGGTTTATTGTGGTCCCCACTCCAGGGCCTGGAACAGGGATCGCCCCAGAGTAGGTAGGTGCCTGATACCTATTTGTTGAGTGAATGAATGAATGAAACTTCCTCTCCCTGGGGTCATCCTAGAAAAATCCGGATTACAGGTGCTGGATGGAGTCCTGGGTGCTGGGGTTGTCCCTCCCCCAACTCTAATGCAGGAGCTCTGGGACCCTGTGGAGGTCCACCCTGGCAGGATGACTTCCAGGGTCCAGGCTCTGAGGTTTTGTGGTTCTGTGGCTCACATGGCACCCTCGAGGCAGACTGTGTGAACTTGGCCTTGTGCAGGCTGGGTTTAAAGGAGATCCCAAAGGCAGAGAGGCAGAGCGGGGAAAAAAAGACCCCGCGCAGGAGCTGCCTTGCTTTTGCTAATACAGAGACACCACCCTCCGTGGCGGGACAAGTGTCCATCCTGGTGCCGACGCCACCCACCCACCCCTTGCCAAGCTCCTCTCCACATCTAAGGCCTCCCCCCCACCCTGGGGCCTCCTCTGTTTCATTGATGGGGGCCAGGCCTCAGTCACGGCCGCCTTCCCCGTGCCTGCGAGATGCGCAGGAAGTGGGACCACTGAGCCAACAGCAGGTGGAGCACCTTCCATGTGCGAGGCCCCGGTCTCCCCAGATGCCGATGAGCCCCCCGCCCTTGTGGAGTTTGCAAGGAGGCAGCTGAGTGAACAGATGGATGTGCGTTGAGACCCCAGCCAGCCACAAGGGTGCTAAAAGCACTGAGGGTGAGTGCGATCCAGGGGGACTAGTCTAGAGGGGTAGTCGGGGCGACCCTGGGGCAAGACCTGAGGGAGAGGGAGTCAGCCCGAGAAGAGCTGAGAGAAGACGGAGGCCACAGCAAGGGTCCAGCCCCTGGGGACAGCCTGGCCTCACAGGAGGCAGGAGCAGAGGGAGAAGTGAATGGGGAGTGAGGGGCTGGGGTGGGGGTGGGGCGGCAGGCCAGAGTAAGCACTTTGTTCTGAGGTTTATTTATTTATAAGAGAGAGTGAGCTGGGGAGGGGCAGAGAGAGAGAAAGAGAGAATCCCAAGCAGGCTCTGTGCCTGACAGCTCAGAGCCTGATGTGGGGCTCCATCTCATGAACTGTGAGATCAGGACCGGAGCCAAGATCAAGAGTCAGATGCTTAACTCACTGAGCCCCAGGTGCCCCCCGAAATTCTGTTTTTTTTTTAATTTAAGAAAAATGTTTATTATTTATTTTTGAGAGAGAAGAGACAGACAGTGCAAGCAAGGGATGGGCTGAGAGAGAGGGAGACACAGAATCCGAAGGGGGCTCCAGGCTCTGAGCTGTCAGCACAGAGTCCGACCCGGGGCTTGAACTCCCAAACTGTGAGATCATGACCTGAGCCAAAGTTGGATGCTTAGCTGACTGGGCCACCCAGGCACCCCTCAAAATTCTGTTTTTTAAGTGATCTCTCCACCCAAAGTGGGGTTCGAACTCACAACCCCAGGATCAAGAGTCATACACTGTACTCACTGAGCCAGCCAGATGCCCCTGTTCTTTATTTTAAACTAAGCATGAGGACTGTGCAGAGGAAGGACAGCGCTGAGGGGGTGAGCGGTTGGTGGCTGGGCAGCCCCCATTCCTCTGGGAGCGAATCCCTCTTCCCCATGGAGCACCCACTGGGAAGCATGGAGGTGGGCTGACCAATCCCCTGGTCTTAGGGATGGACACATGCCCAGACCTGGCCAATCAGAGGGTTCCTGCCTCCTCATCTGCTGTGATTGGTTCAGGAATGAGCATGTGACCCAGGCCGTGCAGGTGAGTGTGATCTGGGTACTTTCTGTTGGCGCTGTTGGGCGGATGGCCCTTCTGCCAGACTTGTGGGTCAGTGTTGTCCCGGGGATGCTAGTGGCAGGGCCAGATTTGTCATCATGTGGCCTAACTCCAAGTGCGGGGCCCTTTGCTGGAAAAGCAGTAAGAGTGCCATTAAAAGTACACAGAACGCTTTTACTTCTACAGGCTCTCTCCAGCTTGTCGTGGTGTGTTTTTTAGGTGCTGCTTATTGTCATTTTAAAGTAAAGAAAAATAAATATTTTAAATGATTAGCAGGAATTTTGTCATTCATCTCAATATTGTGCAATAGCGGTTCTAAAGGCCAAATCAGAGCGTTTGGTTCCCGTGCAGAATCACCAAAATTATACAATTTTTTAATTTTGTGGCTTGTGCCCAAGGGTGCCTTGAGCTGGCCAGAGAAGACAGATACAAGGCGGTCCCGGGAAGGTTACAGGCGGAGGAAGAAGATTCTCGGCCACACAGAACAGGGTCAGGGATGGATTGGGGCTTGGGGATACTGCAGATGCTCCCAGGCACCCCACTGCTCCTGCCGCGCATGGGGGCCCAAGCGCATGCCCCCTTGGGCCTAAAGGTTGCTGACTCACCCCTCCCACCAGCCGCCCGCCTGTCTTGAGCCCTGGCTTAGGGGTGGGGTCTGGAAGTTGACCAGGCACCTTGCCTTCCCATAGGCCCCCACCTCCCCCTACAGCCAGCCGATGGGTGATCCAAGGATCTCAGGCCCTGGATGGGGTAGGTGACTGACTCACCCCTGCTTAGACACGGTCTCTGGTTGCCTGCAGGACAGGCAGTGGTCCTGCCAATCTGGGGCAGTGATGGCCACTGACGCACCATGTGATACCTGACCCCAACCCTCGCTGTGCCCGTGCCTGGGGTGCAGGGTGGCAGTGGAGGGGGAGGCCAGGCAGGGCCACGGTGCCAGGGGGTAGGGGGGAGCTAAGAACTTGTCGCAGGGAGGCAGGGAGGTGGCAGGAGGTAGGACGGCCCTTGGCTTGAAGCTCCAAGTCCTTGGCGCGTGCTCCATTGTCCCGTCAGATGTCACTTACAAAACCCCAGGAGCATTAAGGAGCAGTAAGCCCCAAGCATGGGGTCTTTGGAACACGAGGCCCTGTGTGACGACCGTGGTCACACAGCGCCTGTGAAGCTGGGCCTGGCTGGCAGCCATCTTGTTCACGCCCCAGAGCAAAGTTAAGGAGAGACCGGAAGTACCAAGGGACAGCGAGCGAGCACGGGTGTGACGTCATGTGAGCCTCTGCGTCCTGTTGTGTCTGCAGCTAAAACACCCCGTGGACTTCCCAGGTCCTGAGCAGCTAAAGCCTTCTCTGCTCAAGCGGCATTAGTTGGGTTTCGAAGGCCTGAGCGCTACGGGACCCGGGAGGGAGGATCCAGGCCTGGCCTTCTGGGTACCTGGATTCCCTTCTGAGTTAAAAGGGTCTTGTAACCGTCCATCCAGTCGGAATATCTGAAGGCCAGAGATCGAACTGCCCTCCCCAGTGGACCTGTTCTGTTCTCAGCCAGGTCCTTTATCTGTCTCAGACCTCCAGTTCTTTCTCGGGAGAAAGGGCGGCTTTCTTCCTCAGCCTTCCCAGCATTCCCCAGGCTGGTCGATGTGGGTGTTGAAGCTCTGTGTGTGTGTGTGTGTGTGTGTGTGTGCAGTGCCCTGGAGGGCGACTAGGGGAATAAACCTGGGAAGGGTACATGGGAATGTTCAAGAAACTTCAGGAAATGCCTGGGGTGGGGGCAAGAGGGGGGGGAGGGATTAGAGATGGAGGGGGCTGAAGTTGGGAAGGGCCTGACTAGGGGAAGGCAGGGAAGCAATCTCTCCCCAACTATTTTCCCTTGAAACCACTCCTTAGGGGGCGCCTGGGTGGCTCAGTTGGTTAAGCATTTAACTTGGATCGGGTCATGATCTCACAGTCTGTGAGTTTGAGCCCCACGTCGGGTTCTGTGCTGACAGCTCAGAGCCTGGACCCTGCCTCCGATTCTGTGTCTCCTCTCTACCCCTCCTCCACTCATGCTCTGTCTCTCTCTCTTTCTCCCTCAAAAATAAACATTAAACTTTTTTTCTAAAATAAAATAAAATAAATCAGTCCTTAGATTGGCCATGCAATCATCCTTTGTCCATCCATCCATCCGTTCAATCACCAAGCACATGTCCTGAGTGAAATTGTTAATTTTTTTATTTTTGAGAGACAGAGAGAGACAGTGTGAGCAGGGGAGGGTCAGAGAAAGAGACACAGAATCGGAAGCAGGCTCCAGGCTCTGAGCTGTCAGCACAGAGCCTGATGTGGGGCTGGAACCCACAAACTGTGAGATCATGACCTGAGCCGAAGCTGGACGCTTAACTGACTGAGCCCCCCGGGCGCCCCCTGAACTAAATTTTTAAACACACTTTGAGTAAATGTTGGTTGTCAGGCATAGCCAGGCCTTGAAGATAGCCAGGCATCTTCCTGGAGATTAACATATTGAAAACATGACTGCCAATGATGGAAAGACCAAAAAAAAAAAACCAAAAACCCAACAAACTTTTTATATGTATTTTTTCAATGTTTTATTTATTTTTGAGACAGAGAGAGAGACAGAGCTTGAGCACGGGAGGAACAGAGAGAGAGGGAGACACAGAATCCGAAACAGGCTCCCGGCTCTGAACTAGCTGTCAGCACAGAGCCTGATGCGGGGCTCAAACTCATGGACTGCGAGATTGTGACCTGAGCCGAAGTCGGCTGCTTAACCGACTAAGCCACCCACACATCCCAAAATCCAACAAACTTTAAAGTCAGAGTAAAAAGATCTCCATGTGGGTCTGGAAAAAGGTACATCTTTGTAATTCTTTGGCTGTCAATTTTGTTCAACAGGAGAGAGTCCGTAGAAAGCCTCTCTTGCATTTTGCAGTGAAAGCTTACTATCTGGGCAGAGCTGACTGGTGACAGGGGACCTCCTGTGTACTGGGTGTGGGGTTCTAGAAGGCTCACCGCACAGGTGAGTACTCCTGCGCATCCTTGTTTTGTGGACAAGGGCGTGAGACTTGGAGAGGGGAAGTGAAGAGCACATGACTCCCTAGAAAGTGACACAACCCGGTTTGCACTCAGGTCCGTGTGGCTCTGGAAGCTGAACCTGGAGCCACAAGGCTGGGCTTCGGACAGGCGCCCCCGGGGGAGGGGGGGAGGGGGCCTCAGGAAGCCCCCGGTTGCCAGGCCTTAGGTGTGCTGGTCCACCTCTGCTCTTCTGGTCTTCCAGCTTCCCGGGAGGGGATGTCACACAAGGAACGCTGGTGCCGCCCTGGGACAGCCCTGCCACCGTCCCTCTTTGCTGAGGGTCCTTGGTTGCTGAGGGTCCTTGGATGCGTGTGTCTGTAGGGGGGCTCCGTCCATCAGGAAGAGGGACAGAGCTCCCGCTGGCCCGGGACCTCAACCTGCCTGGTGTGACCAGAGAAACTGGTCGGGGCAGCTGACCCAGACTGTGGTTCTACTGGTTTATCTCCTCCCTCTGCCCTCGGGGGCAGGGGGGTCCTCCCCCCACTGACCTGGGGAAGGAAGGAAGTTCCGCACCAGTAATCATACCATTTCTTCAGGGCTTGCTGGGTGCCACACGTTGCTTAGCGTTCCTTCGTGGGTCATAACTGCATCCTGCCGTCCCTGCCTTCTTTTCTGGTCCCCTCTCCTGCCACTGTCCCCCTTGGCCCCCGCCTCAGGCATGCGAGCCGTCTTCCTGGTCCTTGAACACATCAAAGTAATTCACGTGTGTCTGTCCCGCCGCCTGGACTGCTCTTCCACTGCCGTTTGTCTGGCTGGTGTGTAGAAAGTTCTAGTGCCCCGCCACCTGTGCTTTACCTTGTCTTCCGAGGCCCCCAAGAGCACTGCCCTTGCTGGGTCCCTTGCAGTTAGTTAGGCAAGATCATGCGACTAATTCTGGCCAACGGGCTGTGAGTCTAGGTGAGGCAAATCACTTCCCCCCTCCTTTTTAATGTTTTTTGTTTATTTCTGAGAGAGAAAGAGCGCAAGCAGGGAAGGGGCAGAGAGAGAGGGAGACAGAGGGCCTGAAGAGGGCTCTGCACTGACAGCGGCAAGCCCGACGCGGAGCTCGAACCCATGAACCGTGAGATCATGACCTGAGCCGAAGTGGGACCCTCAACCGACTGAGCCACGCCGGTGCCCCGAGAGGGATCACTTCCTGACTTGAGGTGATGAAGGGCCTCTTGTGGGACTCCGTCCTCCTGAGTCATCGAGGCACCTCGTGGAGGACAGCCGCCTGGGAGATTTGTCAGTTTAGCTGGATTTTGCACAGTCAACAAATCCATTTTTGTTGTGTTAAATCTCCGAGATTGGGGGATTGATTTGTTGCCACTGCATAGCCTCTCCTATACCGACTAGTCTAGCTGACCCATCCGGGTCTCAGTGCGAACGTCACCTGGTGTGACCCCAGCTCTGAAGTGGTGCCACCCCCTTCTCCCTGGTCCTGTTTGGCCCTGTTTTATTTTTCTGTAACATGTAAGTTAATGTGTATGGGTTTCATTGCTATTGTCTGTCTTCCCCACCAGAGTGCAAGCACAGTGAGGACAGGCCCTTGTCTGGCCTGTTCACAGCTGCATCCTCGGTGCCTAGCACGGTGCCTGGGACCTACAAGTACTCGATAAATATTTGAATGACCGAATGTATGGATTTTTTTGAATGAGTGTGTGAAAGAGGCAGATAACCGTGCCTGTAGGTCAATGTGGAATCTGATCTTGCCTCCTGCATTTTTCTTTAAAATATGTATTTTTAATGTTTATTTTTATTTTTGAGAGAGAGAGAGAGAGAGAGAGGAGAGTGTGAGCAGAGAGAGAGGGAGTCGCAGAATTCTGAAATAGGCTCCAGGCTCTGAGCTGTCAGAGTCCGAGGTGGGGCTCGAACTCACAAACCGTGAGATCATGACCTGAGCTGAAGTCAGACGCTTAACCGGCTGAGCCCCCCAGGCGCCCCTACTCCTCTCCTCTTAACTCTGTCTCTACAGGTGAGGGAATGTGGACTCAGCCCAGGTCTCCAGGTAAGCCTGGGGCTGACCCAGAGCCTACCCCTGGATCTCCAGACTCCTGATCGAGTGCTCTTTGGGCTGGGCTTTGCCACTTGCTCTTTGGTTTCAGCATAAGTTGCTGAAAACGTTTCTCAAGCACATTTACCTCTTACTACCCTCCTTTCCAGGTCATCTAGCAACTCTGAGCAAATCGTTGAGTGATGACTGACGGGCAGGACGGGGCGGAGCCGGGCCAGGGGTCAGGGGCGAGTGTGCCCAAGGCTCCTTCCAGAAGCCCTCTTCAACAGCATCCTTGAGATGAGCTGTCATTTTTTTTAAAATGTTTTATTTATTTTTGAGACAGAGAGAGACAGAGCATGAGTGGGGAAGGTCAGAGAGACACAGAATCGGAAGTAGACTCCAGGCTCCGAGCTGTCAGCACAGAGCCCGACGCGGGGCTTGAACCCACGAATGTGAGATCATGACCCGAGTTGAAGTCGGTGGCTTAACCGACTGAGCCACTCAGGCGCCCCAAGCTGTCATTTTTGTCTCACGCTTCTTTAAACCAAGACAGAGCGCAGGAGGGTGAATTCTGGTGAAGCAAGGCTTTGGCGGGCGTATGGTGCTTGTCAGGGGTGAGCCTGCCCCAGACGGGCTGCCGCTGGCGGCTCCCCGTCTTGCTCTGTAGCATGCTGGACGTACGTCGATTACAGCACCTGGCACATCGCTTTTTCTCTGACAAATGCAGTGCTAGTGTTTTCTTCTAAATATACAAAAGTGATACATGCTTGTTGCAGAAAATCTGGAGAATCTAGAAATGTATGAAGGATGGAACACACATTGTCGGTGAGGCCTCACCTAGTAATCAGCACTTAAGCACTTCAGAGCCTTTCTCTCCCTGCACGTGAGATCGTGTTACCTTACCCCCGACGTCCCCAGACCCCACCAGCTGCGTGTCCGAAGGTGCGCATGATCACCTCAGCCCCCTCCCCGCTCCCACCGGCCAGCACCCCTTCGTCACCCCAGCTTCCCCTGGAAGCCTTTGCAGTTGCAGCTGGGAGTGCCTGGAGGGGCCACAGATGAGCTCCAGCCAAGCCCCCCCCCCCCCCCCGCCCCATCCCTGCCGCAGAGCCTGCTGGGAGAACCCTGCCCCCTGCCCTGGGGGCTGCAGCCTCCCCTCCCCTGGAGATTCCCGAGTGGCAAACCTGGAAGGCACCAGATGGCCCTGGAACCTCCTTATCCTGGCTAGGCGCTAGGAACACGGAGAATGTCCCTTCCTCAGGGCTGTATTGCCCGCACGTAGTCACCAAGCCCTGAAGCAGGGTCTCCCCAAGTGCCCTGAGTCTCCCCAAGTCCCACATCTAACAGCTTCCTTTGGCTTGGCGCGCAGCCCCTCTCTCTGATCTGTCACCTGGTACCACCCTCCTCTGAGAAGGGCGCCCCCTCTCTGCCCAGGAGCTCCTCACGGGGGGCTACCAACCCCCTCCAACCCTGGCCACAGGTTGGGGACAGAACACAGGCTTGGGATATGACAGGGTCCCTCCCTGAGATTTTCTGAGTCAAAAATAAGAGGACAGTCTCTGTTGGGGGGCAAAGCAATGAGGTGGGAAGCCAGGAGCTGTAGGGAGCAGTGGGTCTGAGGTCAGGGAGGGGAGTCTCAAGTGCAGAGGAGAAAGTCACAGGACAGGGGCGTGTGGGTGGCTCAGTCGGTTAAATGGCCGACTTCAGCTCAGGTCATGATCTCACAGTTCATGGGTTCAAGCCCCGGATCGGGCTCTGTGCCGACAGCTCAGAGCCTGGAGCCTGCTTTGGATTCTATGTCTCCCCCTCTCTCTGCCCCTCCCCAGCTCATGATGACTCTGTCTGTCTCTCTCTCAAAAATAAACATTTAAAAATTAAAAAAAAAGAAAGTCACAGCACACACACATGCACACACAGGTTGAGAGAGAATGAGAGAGAGGTGGCCAGCCTGACAATGTGCCCCTGGATCCAGCTGTACCTGAAGTTGGAGTACTCCTGCCGCCTGCACAGTGTAGTTCCACCGGCCAAGAAATCCCGCCATTTGCCCAAGCTGGTTCCAGTAAGGTTGCTCCCCCTACCCAAAGATTCCTGAAGAACACCGGGAAGGTGTTAGTCCCTGCCTTGGGTGGGGTTGGACATGGACACCACTGTCCTATGTGTCTCTCTATCCACTGTCCCAGGGACCAAAGCACGAAGCAGTGAAGCGGTGGGAGGGGGGCGCGCCCAACCTGCTAGTTTAGGCCCAGCTGGACCGGCTCAATAAAACTGTTTAGACAACACGGGGCCCTTTGCCAGCTCGCATTGTAGCGTGTTATAAATTCTCCGCTAGACGCTGCACTCCAATAGGAAGAACGGCCACTTCTTAGTCGTGTGACTTTGGGCGAGTTTTCTCATTTCTAAAACAAGGATGCTAATAGTCTATCGCAGAGAAAATGAAATGAGTGAATCCAGAAAGAGGGATTTGCTGTTCTTTCATTTGCTGGTTTTTTCGCGGGGGTCAGCTCTGGCCCTGCGCAGGCTAGGCACCGGTGGGGGTTCTGCAGATGTGCGGCCGGTGAGTGGGGATGCGGCAACGCCGAGCTCCTGGCGTGGGTGCCCCACACCAGAGGAACCCCGAGGACACACACACACACACACACACACACAGGCATGCACACTCAAGGAAAGCACGCAGATCTCAGCGTCCTGCACAGCGGCCCTCGTGGGACTCCAGGGCACCCCCAGGCCCCCGCTTCTCTGGAGGGACAGCCCGCAGCTCCCTGAGGGCCCGGGCTGTCATCCTAGCAGCTCCCGGTTGCTGGGAGCGCAGCTTGGAGCCTTGCTCAACCCTACACCACACATCAAGGGCAGCAGGCTCTGCAGGGTTCTAGGAGCTGGGGGAAGTGCGTGCGTGCGTGCGTGTGTGTGTGTCTGTGTGTCTGTGTGTGGCGGCGGCGGTGAACCTGGGAGAATGCAAGGAGAGGTTCTGGAGTTCTGGCTTCCGGAGCTGCTGCTCCCTCGCATCACCTCCTGGGTCTTCCTACCTCCCCAAGCAGCCCCCTAACGCCTGCCTGGGGTGGGAGTGGGGTTCTTGTGAGGTCCGGCTTGGCCTTTTTTACTGGAGAAAGAGGGGCTTGTCTGTGGATCTGGGTCTGTGGACTCCTGGACAGACGGACTGCCTGCCTGCCCCCTGCCCCTTCCTGGGGACTGTCACAGCCAGGCACCCTCCACAGCCCCCCAGGCTTTCAGTTTGCGCTCTGCACGGGAGCATTAGGCTTTCCGGATGTCCTGGGTGGGCATGCTGTGGGCTGTGCGGTACCCTGGGGGTTTGAGCGAAGTGGCCGCTCAGAGCGTCTTGTGTTGGGGACAGCATGGCCGCGTGTGGCCCCCAGCGTGCTGTGCGACATGGTAGCAAGTGCGTGCATTACTGTTTTGTAAGGAATGTCTTAGCAGGAGACATAGATCGCCAGTGGATAGTGTTTTGGGTTACTGCGGATTATGTGCAGGGCATTAACCCTTTGAGTAGATGTTCGGGCCCTGAAAAGATAAAGGGGGGGGGGTAGGGTACCTCCCTTCTGGGTGCTCTCAGAGCCCTCCATCCCCATCCCTCCACCGGTTAGATCCCCACGTGCTTGAAGCTCCTGGCATTGCAGAAGCTCAGAAAACCTGGTGAAAAGGGAGGGGAACGCTGGTCCCGGGCTCCTGCTGGGTTCACGGCTCTGATTTAGCAGCTTACCAACCGCACTCCTCTGCCGTAGGCATCCGGGCGACGGATGGGGGGTGGGGGGGACGGGTCCCAAGCCCCTTGGCTGGTCCCTTTCCGTGCCCAGGTCCGCGCTCCCAACAAAGGAGACGGACCACATGCCCCCTCCTCGACGCGGGCCTGGAGCGGCGACGCCGGTGGCCCGGGGCTCGCGTTCCAGCCGCGGCTGCATGCGGCCCGGTCGCTGAGCCCCAGGTGCGCGCCGAGCAGCACCCCCGCGGCCGGAGGCTGTGCCTCGCCCACTCCCCGCCGCAGCCGCTGCAGTGCCGGGAAGTGGCGCTAGGGGGAGCTCTGGCAACTGGCTTGGAGGATCGAAGCAAAACCGTGCACCCAACAGCTTTCCTTGTACTTCCCAGTGCAGCGGGGGGGAAACGGGGAGCGGGGAGACACACGGTTCCCCCTCCCCAGCAGCTCCAGGCTCTTCCCGTGGGAGGCCGAGAAAACAGCCCTGGGGGGCTGAAGGTGCCGCTCCTGCCCGTAACTCACGCCTCCGTAGTCTCTCTCTTCCCCCGCCCCCATCGCGGACCTTCTCGGCCCCCCGCGCTCTGGAGTGTCCCCGAGAACTTCGCCTCGCGCGACACGGGGACCCGAAGCCGAGAGGGCCCCTGGGACTGGCTTGCGTCCTCTTCTCAGACGGTGGGGTGGGGCCCTCGGCGGCAGCCCCTCCCGTCACTGCGGGAGGCGTGATGGCTGAGCGGCGATGGGGTGGGGGGCGCGAGTCGTCCAGAAGGGTGGATGGCGCAGGAAAGGGGAGCGCAGGGGTGAGAGAGCGAGCGCGAGAGCACTGGGGAGACAGCCAGAGACCGAGGGACACCGAGAGACACTGTCAAACAAACAGACAAGCAAGCTGCCACTTGGCTTTTTATTTTCCTTTTCTTTTCTTTCCTTCTTCCCTTCTTTTTTTTCCCCCCAGTCTTTCTTTCCTATCCCCTATTTGCAAAGCTGGAACCACCCCGCGCGCCCCCGGGCCGGAGCCGCGGCTCCAGATGTGAATTTGGTTCCAGTGGGGAGAACGCGAGCTTCCTCGGGGCCTTGGCACATTCTCCCATTCTGAGGTCATTCCGTAGGTGGTCAGAGGGGATAGCGCGCCTGGAGCCTTCCTGCCTCCATCCACTGGGGAGGGAAGAGAGGCGGGCGGGAGGGAGGCGGGCGGGAGAGGGGAGGGGCGCGAGGAGGGAGGGAGACGCCGCCAGCACACCACCAAGTGGCACCGAGCAGTGATAACAAACTCAACTTAAAAAAAAAAAAAAAAGGGAAAAGGAAAAAACTTCCCCAAGTTGCAGCCCGAGACGTGCGGACGAGAGGGCGGAGGCGCGGGGAGGGGAGTGTGGGTGGCCCCGAAGCCCCCCAGCGTCCCTCCGCTGCTCTCCCCGGCCGCAGAGAGCTTAGACTTGAGGCCGGCCTGGCCCTGCGCTCCAGGCTGGGCAGGAAATGTGCTGAAGGCAGGCTCGGCTTCCTGCTGGAGACCCCGGGGGCGGGGGGGTTGGCCGTTCCCGTGTGTGGGGTGGGGGTGGGGGGGGCAGGCTCTTTGGGGAAGATGGCCAGGAAGGCGCGCAGCACTAACATCCCCAGCAACAACACCCCCCACTTCCAATTCCAATCCCTTTCCCAACCCCCGGCCCTGCGGATGTGGGCAGATCCCGCCCGCCTAGGCCCCGGAGAGCTGGGATTTGCATGGGGGTAGGGGTCTCTCCCTACCTCCCTCGGTGCCCCCCTCCACCTCCAGGCTGATCTGAAAACAAGACACGACCATCCTCTATAATCGACTTTTTATTAAGATTATAAATTTAAACAAATCATCTGAACAGTTTTACCCGGTGATATACAATTCAGTACGCACAAAAATACAGAAGAATGAGGGAGAAAGGCGAAGAAAGGAAGGTTTGGCAACTTGTTTTGGAGTCCACATGGTGCTAATGGCAGAGAACCAGAGGGGGTGCAGATGAACCCCACCTTTTTACAACAAAAGGCTTTAAATTAAACAAAATCTATTGAGCTGAAGACACAGGACAGGATTCTCACAGCCTCGAACAATGCTGGTTTCATGATATGCGACCGAAGCCTGGACCAGGACAGTGCAACTTAGAAGCACACACACAAACACCAACATCTGACCGGGAACTTAGTGAAAAGTCTCCAACGCCGTCGGCGGTCCCGGCCCCTCCCTCCCTCGGGGCCGCCGGGGATCCAGGTGAAGGAATCGACTTCCTTTTTTGTTTAGTGAGGACCGCAGTGCTGGGCATGATGGGAAATGTAGTCCGCCGTGCCCGCCCCCCACCCCTTCCCCGAACGGTGTCCGGGAGTGTCGGGGTGCCGGGCGCCACCCCCGAGTCCGGGAGACGGGTGGAGGAGGGGAAGAGAACAGAGCCAGAGGGGCGGGGAGAGGAGGGGTTCAAGACACCCGCCCCGGGAAAGAAAAAAAAAAAGTTGAAGTGTTTTCATTTCTGCCTTCTCATTTTGAGAACTTTGGAGGCCGCCCTCAGAGAGGAAATGTGACCCAAACGTCCCTTTCGGAGATAGAGAGTTTGCCTTTGTTTTTGCTCAGGATTTCACAAGACTCATTCCTCACCCCATGGAGGGACTCGGGAGAACCGAGCGCCGGGGCTTCCCGGGTCTGACAACTGATTGGAATCGGCGTCCCGGGCCCCGCGCCCTCCTGCGCTGCGCCCCCGGCGCGCCCCGGCGGCCCGGGCGCCCTGCCTCGCCCCCGGCGGCCCGGCACCTCCTCCGGGCAGCAGCCCTCCCTCACGTGGCTGGCTCCTCGCTAAACACCACTGCAATCACTACAATAAAAAGAAAAAGAAAAAAAAAAAAAAAGAGTAGGAGAAACACAAAGCATACTTAAATAGGCGCTTTTTCTCTCTGCAAAAATAAAGTCCAAGATCATAGATTTCTTTTTTCTTTTATTTTACAATTTATAAAACATCAGCCGCCTCCCCCTGCTCGCCCCCAGCTCAGCCCCGGGTGGCCAGGCGCCCGTTCGCTCCCTCCTCTCGCCCCTTGGCCGAGTCTTTGTCTGGCCCCAGCCCCGCGGGGCCCCGGGGCCCCGTGCCCTCGGGGGTCCCTAGAAGGCGACAATGGCTCGAGTCCAGGCGCCGAGGCTGGCGAGCGCCTGCTTGGCGCACAGCTGCCCGTTGAGCGGCGGCGGCTGCTCCGAGGAGTCCGGCTGTCGGCTCACCAGCCCCGAGAAGCCCGAGCCAAAGATGGAGATCAAGTTTGAGATGTTGGACGCGTCCGGGGACGAGTCCGGGCAGAAGTCCTCGAAGCGGGCGCGCTTGCAGGGGGCGAACGGGGCGCCCCCGGGGGGCTCGGCTCCCAGGTCGCCAGCGTCCTCCTCGTCGTCTTCGTCCTCCTCCTGGCCAGGGTAATACTTGCGCTTGCAGCCGGCGGCGGACGCCAGGCCGGGTCCTGGGGCGCCCTGGCCACAGCAGGGGCAGTGGGCGGAGGCGCAGCAGTCCTGGTGCAAGTAGCCGTTCTCCACCGTGGTCACCACGTGAGTGTCCAGGTCCAGCACGGTGGTCTGGCTGCTGCAGTGCACGCCGAAGTCCGAGGGGGCCGGGTACGCGCCCCGGTAGAAGCCGGGGGAGGAGGCGGGGGCCGGGGAGGCGGGCGGGGAGGCGCCAGCAGCGGCCTGAGGGGCGGCCGCTGGGGGCGCGGAGGGCGCGGAGCAGGCGGCCGAGGCGCGAGGGTCCCGCGGGCAGAGCGCGGCGGGCGCGGGCGGCGGCAGCGGCGCAGGACCCGGCTGCAGCGGCTCCAAGGGTTGCCCGCGGTGGGGCGCGCCGTGCGGCGGCTGGAGCGCGGCGCACCCGGGCAGCTCCGAGAGCGCCCCCGCGCCGCCCGCGGGCGCCCCGGCCGCCGCCGCCGCGCAGCCCCTGGGCGCCGGGTGCTGGTGCTGGTGCAGCTGCTGCTGGAGGTGCAGCTGGTGGAGCTGGTGGAGCTGGTGCAGCTGGTGCCGGGCGGCCGGCTCGCGCGCCTCCGCGTCCCCGCCGCCGCCAAGTTGGAGCGGGCCGAAGTCGGCCGCGCTGGCCGGCATGCCGGGCGCCGCGTACGCGAGGTGCTGGTGCTGGTGGTGGGGCGGCTGCTGCTGTTGCTGCTGCTGCTGCTGCTGCTGCTGTTGCTGCTGCTGCTGGCGCCGGTAGAGCTCGGCGTAGCGCTCGCTCAGGTAGAGCTGGCGCGCGTTGCGGAGCACGTAGGACACCAGGAGGTTCTTGTGCAGCTTGATGCCGCCGCGCTGGGTCCGAGAGCTGTGGATCTTGCGCAGGGAGATGCTGATCAGGCTCTGGGCGTCCAGGGCGCACTCCATGCTCCCGCGGAGACGGTGGCGGCGGAGCAGCCGCGGCCGCTGCTGCTGTTAAGGCTGCTGCTGTCTCGGCCTCCAGCCGGCCGCCGGGGCGCGCCGGATAGGGGAAACGGAGCCCGGGTCAGCGGGTCGGCTGCGCTCCGAGAGGAGCCGCCACCATGCGCTGCGCGCCACCCGCAGGCCCGCGCTCCCCGCTCGGCGCCAAAGCAATGAGCCTCGGCCGGCCCCGGCCCCAGCTATTTAGCCGGGCGCTAGGGCCACGCCCCACACCTGATGAGCCAATAGGAGCACGGAGAGCCTCCCGAGTGACAGGCGCTGCCCGCCCCGGGGCCACTCGGCTGGCCAATCAGACCAAGGCGGTTCCTTTGTGCTATTCAAATACCGAACGGACCCCGGGCCTCCAACGCCGCCGCTGCCTCGAATGTTCTCCTGGGGCTGCCGAGCCGCGCGGGACTCGGAGCCGCTGGGGCCGCTGTGCGCACCATGGGTCGCCTCGTAGTCGCCACGCTGGAGCCCGCGGTCGCCCTCGGCCTGGCTCCTGGGAGCCGGGGGTCGGCTCACCTGAGTGCCGCGACGAAGGCTCCTCCCCCTTCCGCATGGCTGGGCCTCACCTGCGGCAGGTGCGTGCAAGTCCCCGCTCCTGGCCACGCGGTACCTCCTTTCTCACCTGCCGATCCCGCGTGACCCGCGGCACCCAGGCTTTCGCAGGAGACTGGTGGGGCCGCCGGCCTGACCTTGGGGACCCTCAAGGGAGAGAGATTTGGAGGTACCTCAACCGCAGAGAATATTGCGCCCGACTCCCCTGACTTTTTGGCCCAGGGGTCTCGGAAAACACTCGGGGAACTGACGTCCTCCCCCTTTGTCTGATGGGAAAACCCAAAGCATGGTGCATCTTGGCCTCAGAGAGCCTGTGGCCTCGAGACCAGCTGAGGTCCACAGGCCTTCTGAGCCACACAAAGTGTCCTTATCACCGGAGCGTCCTTATCACGGGTTCTGTAACCTTTCCTTTCCTTCCTAAATAATAATAATGACAATGAGGACCATTATTATGTGCCTAGTGTGGGGCAGCCCTTGCCAGAAACACCCAGAATCCCTCGCGCGGTGACTGGCTGCAGAGCAGGGACCTGAGTGTGGAATGGCACAGCCCCCAGTGTGCAAAGCTAGGTGTTGTGAGTTCCAGATGGGAGGTGGATACCAAGGGCCCTGGAACTTGCCAACCTAACTCTGGTTGACACCCTTTCCCCTTTTGACCTGAACCATCCATGGGCCGCCCCCTCCCAGCTGGGGATGGAGACAAACAACAGAGGGACAGGATTGCCATCTCTGGGGACCCTGCATCTGGACTGGGAGGCGTGAAGGGGTGGGGGCGGCCGCTGCTTGACTGAGGGGGTGGGGTCCACGAGGTTTGCTTAAGAAGGAGGTCCTTGGGGCGCCTGGGTGGCTCAGTCAGTTAAGCATCCGGCTTCGGCTCAGGTCATGATCTCGTGGTTCGTGGGTTCAAGCCCCGCACGTTGGGCTCTGTGCTGACAGCTCAGAGCCTGGAGCCTGCTTCAGATTCTGTGTCTCCCTCTCTCTCTGACCCTCCCCTACTCGCACTGTCTCTGTCTCTCAAAAATAAATAAAAACATTAAAAAAAAGAAAGAAGAAGGAGGTCCTTGAGTTGGCCTCCTTCTCCGGGATTTCTTCTGAGTGCCCTCTCTCCTTGGGCCTGTCTTCCTCAGCACCTATTTTGTCGCTTGGTGGGAGTGAAGAGACTCAGCCAGTCCATTCTCCAGTTTCTGGGTCTCCCGTCAGCCTTAAGAATCCTCCAGATTTGTTTCCGCAAACACTTTTCAGCATCTACTCAGTGCCAGGCATCAAGGGGGAAAACATTTACTCCATTTTTCAGGGGAAGGAACTTGGCACTGACCCTGGGTGGGACTTGCCCGAGGTCTCAACAGATCCAGCACCCTGTCCTTTCCACGTTGTCTCAGTCCTGTCCAAGCCCTTCAACTCTCCCCTAGCAGCTCTCCCCGCCCCCACCCCCCAGAGAAGCCAGGACTGACATTTTAGGATGACCGCAGAGAAAGGGCATCTTCCTTCCATTCTACGGAAGAGATAGCCAGCCGGTTTGGTGATAGGGTCGCACAAGAGTGGGACTGGTCCTTGAGAAATACCTGCAGGAATAAAAATCCATTGCCCCTTATTTCCTTAGCGCCTGTCTTAAAGACACAGAAACGCTTTACTTATTTACTTTTGGAGTTCATCTTTGAGACATCACTAGCATGTGGAGGGAGGTGGGGGGTTCCGATCTGGCTTTATGGCCGTGAGGACCCCATACGCAACAGTCAGGTCTGGGATCCACGGCGTCTGGCCTGTTGCAAGAGTCTAAGAATGGATGATTAATGCTGATTTCAGGCCTTCCTTCTGTCCTTGCCCAGAATTTATTGGAGGAACCTAAGAGAGTTTATGTGACTTGCTCAGGGTCACATCGCACAGCCAAGAAAGGGTAGAGGCAGTATTTGAACCCAGGTCTGTTTGTAGGACTGGAACTTACTCCAGGTTCTTTGAAATCAGCTGCTTACTTCTGCCCCAGACAGCCCCCAACTCCTGCCCCACAGAATCTGCACCCTGTCATTGTCCCCGGTGGTTGTTAATGACCCACCAGTGTTTGCCCGCATGGACCCGAGCACCAGGCTCAGTGCCTCGAGAGACATTGTAGCCCCCGGCTTCAAGGTCCTTAAGTGTGATGAGGAAGGCCGACGGAAGCTCGGCTTTTCGGAGCTCTTGCTGTATGCCAGGTGTCCTTGAGTCCCCACAGCCTTTGAGGCAGGTTTGATGTCAATCCCCATTTTACGGATGGAGCAACTGAGGCACAGAGAGCTTGGATGACTTGCCCGGGGTCACACAGCAGAAAGGAGAAGTGACTAATCCCAGGGCTCTGGGGAAGTGGGGAGGAGGGGATTGGAGACCCCTGCTACGACTTTTGGATTTATTGGCCTTTGGGACAAATGCCGTACTCATCGATGGAATGTGCGGGGAGGGTAGACGTGCTCTCTTCACCCAGGGTCTCTGCCCAAGCACCTGGCACAGGCCGACTGTCCATTCATTCATCATTCATCCACTCAGTAACCAGGGACTAAATGCGGGCCAGCGTGCAGGCGCTGTGCTGAGCCCTGGGGAGATCACGGGGCACCTCGCACGCAGCCTGGAGCAGAGCTGAGGATCCTCCTAATCTCCCAGGCCAATTCCAATTGATTGGTAGTGTCTGCCTGGAGCTCTGGGTTGGAAGGGATTTGGCAAGTGCCCCAATTGATTAGTGATGTCTGCCAAGGGCTCAGCTGGGAAGCCTTTATGGCAAACGCGCTGGGGAACAGCTCTTGGGATGAAGATGGAGTGTGTGTGTGTGTGGGGGGGCTTGGACATCTGGGGTGGTCTAGCTGGCAGAGGGGGGCATGAGGGGGCCAGCAGACGTGGGTGCTAGCCCCAGCTTGGCCTGTAATCTGCAGGTAATGTGTGGCACACCCCTCTTGGGGCTGTTTCCTCCCTTGTCACCTTGCTCCCGGAGGTACTATGAGCAGCAAGTGCTGCCAGAGTGATTTGAAGACTGGAGGGGATTAGTATTGAAATGAAACGGGAGACTTCCCCCTTCCCACCTTCCTCTCTTCTCAAAATCCTTCCAGAAGCAGACAGTGCTGGGCAGGCCAGCATTAACCCTGGGCCAGCCCTGGGCGGGTGTGTGTGTGGGGTGGGTGGGTGTGTGTGTGGGGGGGCAGCTCAGTGGTTCCTGGCGAGGAGTTGTTTTTATAACTCACTCAGTACAGACCTTTGTCCCCTCGCCGGGCTCAGCTGGGAGTTTCCAAGGACTGAGAAGCTCCTTGGATCTTAGGAACTGAATCTTCCTTATTTTTTATTTTTATTTTTTTTTACCGAACTATGTTTAACACGGATGTTGTTTTCATGAAGTCTCCGAACAGTCTAATGAGATGGGCATTAATAGAATCCCCGTTTTACAATTGAGGAAACTGAGACCTGGAGAAATCAAGTTCTGGGGCCACACATTCCCTGGTCGCTGCGTGGATTCGGCCTTGGTCCAAGCTGGGGAAAGGCTGTACTCATTCATCCATTCATCATTCATTCACCCATCGCGCCTCGCGCTTGCTTTCATGTCCGTTCATCCATCTGCTCATTTGTTGACTTGCCTTTTTGTTCTTTCACAAATAGTGAGTGCCTACTGTGTGCCCGGCTCTGCCTCAGCTCCTAGAACCGTGCCAGTCCCTGCTCTCATGGACCTTAGTTACATTCCAGACCAGATGGGAAGCCAACACGAAATAGACAAGTAGATAAATAAACAAGATTGCAACGAGGGTGATAAAGGAAGTAGACGAGGCGTTGCGGTGGCGACTGGAGGGAGGGAGGAGTGACCAGCTCACAGGCTCCCTGGGCAGCGGGGCCCCAAGGCCCCAGCCCTCTGCTGGGTGGCCCCCCAATGCCCAAGTGCTTGCATCGCAGGTTCAAACTCTCCAGCGGTCTGTGCCGAGCTCAGGCTGCACTCCTGTCCCTCTTGCTCCCCACAACTGGTGAATTTTTAATGCTGCTTACACGGAACAAAGCAGAGTTTTTGTTTTTGTTTTGAGAGCATGTCTCAAAAAAAAAATCATTTCTCAAGTGTGTGTGTGAGTGTGTGACTGTGAAGAGAGTGTGGGAGGGAGAGACATCCCCGTGAGTACCGATCATCTGTCCTCAATTTATCTCCTGAGCTCCTTTTTATTTTTTAAGTTCTTAAAACACGGGGCTAAAATAGGATTTCAGTTTTGGACCTTGAGCTGGCGAGAGGGCACCCGGCAGGACCCTTGACATCCATGTCCTCAGTGAATTCACCCAGCCCCTTGGGGACCCGGGTGCAGTCATCACCTTTGTCATGCAGTTGGGGAAACAGAGACACAGAGACAAGAAGCTTCTGAGCGGGGTCCTCCCACTAGTGACCGGAGTAGGGACAGCATCCGCATTCGGTTCTGTAAAGCCCAGCTCTTTCCTCCCCTTCACCTGCCTGTCCCTCTGCCTAGGACACACACACACACACACACACACACACACACACACACACACACACACTCCTGCTAAATGAGCCGCCCAGAGTCATACTTCTGGCCTCAGGAGGGATGGAAATCAGAACAGGAGCCCTGCCTGTGACCTCAGAGGAGCTGGCATTGAGGGACCGGAAGGGTAGAAGCCTGCAGGGGGTAGAGTGCAGCCTGTGGTCTGTGCTGGGGGGCAAAGCCTTTCTCCAGAACTGACCGGGGTTGGGCGGGAAAGGGTAGCAAAGTGGGTCTCTGGCTTGGGTCCTTGGTGGTGGCTCTCAGTGGCTCTGCTTGGCCTGTTTCTTGAGCGCTAACTGTGCTCTAGCCACTAAGTTCTTTGCATGAGTCTCTTGTCAATCCTTACGATGGAATCTATGACCGAGTTGCGTTTATTATCATGCCCATTTCAGAGTTGAGGAGGCGGGGGCACAGCGAGGTTAACGGACTGAAATCTAGACCCTGGTTTGTTTCCAGAGCCGGCTCTTTTAACCCAACACCCTGTGGAGGCACCTGGCAGGAAGAAGGTGGCCGCCGGGCCTTGGAGAGCTGAGGCTAGTGATCGTCCGTGTGGACGCGTGAACCTTGCATGCTGTTTCGGTTCATATTTTCAGCTTGATTTCACTGGCTTTCAGTGTTCGGGGTTGGGCTATGCTCTACTGTAGGAAGAAAACATTCTCGAAATCCTAAGAGGCTTGAGCCACTATGAGATTCTTTCTCATGTTGCAGCCCAATGTGGGTCATACAATCTTCCTCCGGCTCCAGCCTCTTCCTGTTGTGTGGTCCCACCATCCAAGAGTTTTTGTTGTTGCTTTTTAATTTTTTTTTTTTGGCCGGCCGCGTTCCCAGACCGAGGGGGTAGGAACTAGTATGCGTGTGATGCCGCAGGGTGGTCCACCGCAAAGTCTGAATTGCCATTCCTTCCTTCCATTGGCCAGGACGGAGTCCCGTGACACCGCCTAGCTGCAAGGGAGGCTGGGAAATGTAGTCCTCGGATGCGCTCAGCAGGCAAGTCGAGAGGTTCAGTGAATACACAGCTTTGTCGCTTCCTTAACGAAAGATAAAGGGGAGCTTTGACCAGTTCATGGCTCGCGCATCCCACGGCTACCAAGGAAATGTTTATTTATTGATTTAACATGTGTGTCTGTCTCCTCCTCTGGACTGTAAACGGAGGGCAGGGACATAAGTTTCCGTGTTTGGCAGCTTAGTGTGCAAAAAATAATAGATGTCCATTCAGTGTTTGTTCCGTGACCAAACACTGCCTTGTGAACAAGTGTGTTAGCTCGGCATGCATCAGATGTGAAGATGTTAATATTCGTCTAGCAGGGAAGTCCCTCTTGAAAAGAAAATAATAAGAAGCATTGGCTTTTTTTTAATTTTTTTTTTTTTTTTTGATAAAGAGAGAGTGCAAGCGGGGGTGGGGGAGGGCAGGGAGAGAGAGGGAGAGAAGGATCCAAAGTGGGCTCTGTGCTGACAGCAGTGAGCCCTGTGTGGGGCTTGAACTCATGAACTGTGAGATCACAACCTGAGCTGGAGCTGGGTGCTCAAGTGACTGAGCCACCCAGGCGTGCCAGCATTGACTTTTTTAATGCTTATTTATTTATTTTGAGAGAGAGAGCCCGCATGAATGCACAAGCAGGGGAGGGGCAGGGAGAGAGGGAGGGAGAGAATCGTAAGCAGGTTCCAGGCTGACAGATCAGAATCTGATGCGGGGCTCGATCTCACCAACCTAGAGACCATGACCTGAGTTGAAATCAAGAGTTGGAGGCTTAACCGACTGAGCCACCCACGCCCTCCAATAAGCAGTATTGTTGATTCATGCATTGGTTCTTTGATGAATGGAGGGATAGATTGATTCACTCTCTCAAGAAATGTTTGTTGAGGATCTACTATGTGCTAAACCCTTTACAGGATGTAAGAGAAGGGGGAAGGACAGTGTGTTCCCCAGTGACGTGTGTATTCTCTGGAGACGAACTTACCCCACAGTAATGAAATCAGACAACATTTCCATCCATGACTCCTCACCCGTAGTACCTGACACTGGAATAATCTATTTTATTCCCCACCCCATATCTTATATCTCTGAAATCCGGGTGTATGTTAGATGTTACAAGACCTGGACATTTCACTCATTAGACTAGTTAACACTTATAAAACACATCATATAATACAGCTCATCATTCCGCATTTAGTGGCTAGTTCTGTCCCCATGTTGAGGAAGGCAGACGATTGGATATTTCGGGGGCCCTGGAGAAGGGAGGGGAGTTGTTCTGTGTTGAGAACCGGGTATGGACTGGGCACTGCGCTCAGGGGCAGACACTATGGGATTTTAGGCGCCCCATCAGGCAGTGTGTTGTATTTTTACAGATGAAAAGAAAACCTTTTCTAGAATCCCTCATCGGAAGAACTGCGGCTCCAGCCCCATTCCAGCCCCGTGTTCTGAGTCATCCTCCACCATCCTGTGCAGACGCCCACACGATAGATTCATCAGCCCGGTCTCCCCGATGACGGAGCTGAGGTGCACAGGACTCACCTGCTTTGCTTAAATGTAGTCAGAAAATGGTCGAGTAGGGTTTGCAGCTGCGTTTTTTCTTTCCCAGAATCCAAATGTGTCACGACTCTTCTCTCCTGCCTTCGGCTGCCTCGTGGTGTTGAAGGTGAGGCTGGACTGACTGGGGAATCATCCTGAGACCAAACGGTGAAGAGACCCATGGGAGACTCTCCATCTCTCCAGGGATCTGGCTGAGGACGCCCACCAGGCGAGGCTCAGGCCAGAGGGACTCAGGTACCATTGAAGCCAAAAAGGCAGCTGGGAAGATTAGCGTCACCAGCCTTGTTAACAAGAACACATGGAGCACGGGTAATGGGCTTTGTGGTCAACTTCCTTATATGGCTTCCGGCTCTTCTCCCTCAAGGAACAGCCCTGTGGTGTGGGTGGCGTTGGCTCCGGTCCCAGCTTCTGGACTGGCAGGTCCATCCCCTCAGTGGGCAGCGGCGGGATGTAACCCAAGTCCAATGCCAACCAGTGCAGGGTTCAGGTGTTAGAGCTCAGGACTTCTGTCCCTACGAGGTAGGGATTTTCGTCAACACCGTTTTATAGATAAGAAAACTGAGCCTAGGGTAGTAAGATAGATTGAGTCATTGTTCAGCAATTATTCAATCCCCTTCTCCTTGGGGCAGAATAGATTTCCTTGCTCCACTGACTTTGGCCTTGGCCATATGACTTGCTTTGGCCAATGGACTATAGGGTGCGGTGACTGCATGTTTAAGAGGAGACCTCAGGGGATACTGCTGGTTTTTGCCAAACGTCTTGCATCTTTGTGATGTGCTATGACAAAACGCATCCCATTTATTGTCTCAGCCAAAAAGAAAGTGGAGGCACAGGGAACAGACTTGAACCCAACCCACAGCCTGGAATCAAGTTCAACTGACCTACAGCCTGAAGCTGCACCGCCTAGTAGAGCCCAGCCTAGAGCAGTCAAATTGCGGTTAACCTGCAGACCAATGAGAATACGTATGTGCGTGTGACGTCAAGAGTTTGTGACTGTTTGCGTTCTGGGATCATTATAGCAAAAGCTGACTTCTACATAAATATTAAATGGCTTGATTAAAGTCAGGCAGCTAGTGAATGGAGACACCAAGACCAAGAACTTTGGCCTCCTTATCCAGTGCATATCTGAAAGTTTTAGGCAAAGATGGCCACTAATGAGAACGCAACTGGGGGTGAGGGCTTTCTGTAGGCATCATGGGCTCTCTCTAGCTCGCTTTCTTTGTCTACTGGAGACAGTAAACCCAGAGCATATCTACACATCTCTGCTACCCCTGGGACTTCATCACCATACTCAAGTCTGGAGATGGAGAGGTTTTGGACAGAGAACCACATATTAGCATTCTTTCTGTTTTATGAGCTTTAAGGAAACTTGGAAGAACAAATAGACGGAAGTTTCTCCCTTTATTGAGGGCTGCTTGATGAATAAGTCACTTAAAACTTTTTAAAAAATGTTTATTTATTTTTGAGAGAGAGAGGGAGAGAGAGAGAGAGGGAAAGAGAAAGTACGAGCAGGGGACAGGCAAGGAGAGGGAGACACAGAAGCCAAAGGAGGCTCCAGGCTCTGAGCTGTCAGCACAGAGCCTGATGTCGGGCTCAAACCCATGAACCGTGAGATCATGGCGTGAGCTGAAGTTGGACACAACCAACTGAGCCACCCAGGTGCCCCAAGTCAATTTTTTTTTTGAAGGAACCTCTCTCTTAGGAACCTGTTAGGTATATTTATGGATATGAATTTTCCTTTGAGTATTGCTTTGGCTGCACCCTGTAAGTTTTCATTTTCAGTGCTCTCATTTTATCTAATGTCCAAATAGTATGAAGTGCCTAAGTAGTATATAACTTCCTTTTGATTTCCTCTCTATCTCAAGAGGTTTTTTTTGGAATAGAGGTTTTAAATTCCCATCAAGTTAGATTAAAAAAAATTACCCTCTAGCTATTAATTTAAAATTTTATTTCACTGTGTCAAGAATGTGTTTTACTTTGGAATTTGTTGAAATTGTCTTTGTGCCCAAAGACCACAATCATTATTTGAAAATTCTGTGGGATTCTTATTTTCGAGAGGGCAAGTTTTTGACAGCTCTGAATACCAGCAAGTACTTACAGTCCTGGCCAATGTGCTCCACCCCCACCCCGCTCCTGGTATCATACAAATAACTGAAAACTGGGTGTATTCATTTTAAGAGGAAACGCCCCAAGGTCCAGCCCACCCAGGTGTCTGTTCTGTTGGGGACTCTGGGCTCCTCTGAAAGGTGGGTTTTGTTGGCTGGCTCCTGCAGTTTGTTATAACGAACACGAATGGATACTGCAAGTAGGCGGTCCAAGGGGAAAAAGCAGTTAATTGATATTTGACTCCTGCTGGGCATGTTTGGCGGTGGGGGGAGGTGGCTGATTTGGGGTTTTCTGGTTTATTCACTTTTCTGCCTCCCCCTCTCCTAATTGCTGCATTAGGCTCTCCTTGATGTTGATACAATTTGCACTTTAAAAATGATCTGGGAGGGGCGCCTGGGTGGCTCAGTCGGTTAAGCGTCCGGCTTCGGCTCAGGTCATGATCTCATGGTTCGTGGGTTTGAGCCCCGCGTCAGGCTCTGTGCTGACAGCTAGTTCAGAGCCTGGAGCCTGCTTCAGATTCTGTGTCTCCCTCTCTCGCTGACCCTCCCCTGCTTGCACTGTCTGTGTCTCTCAAAAATAAATAAAAAACCATAAAAAATTTAAAAAAAATGATCTGGGAGATCCGGAACAACTACCAGGTCACAGCGCCTTTGTCGAAAGTAAACCCATCCTCCCGTTCTTGCAGAGTCTGGGGTGGGTGAGGTTTCCTGGGCTACGCAGGGGTCAGGGCCATGGCCTCATAGCCGTGGCCGCTCACCGGTTGCCAACGTCTACTTGCAGGGAGGGCTCTTCCCCTGTGCGCCCTCTCACCGGCTTCACAGCTGCGTTAGGTGGGGGACGGAGGAGCCGGGGAGGAGGGGTGGGGGCACTTTCACTGCCCCATTTTCCAGATAAGGAAACTGAGACCCGCGCATTCAGTCAGAGGCTTTCAAGCCTGGCTGTGCCTTGGTACCACCCGAGGGCTCATTAATCATGCAGAATCTTGGAAGGGTGGAAGGGAGGAGGGTAAGGTCACACTAACCCTCATGGCAGCCTAGCTGCCCCCCCCCATGCCCACCCCCATTCCTCGGTGGCCGCCTCTGCCCTCTGCCAGCCAGCACTTCCTGCCTCTGGGGGCAGCCCGGAGCCGGGGCAGGGTGGTGGACTAGGGGGAGAAAGTGGGAGAGCTGGGGAAAGGTGAGAGAGCCAACCAGGGAGGAGGCCATGCAAGGGCCCTGTGACAGCTCCTGCTGTCATCCTCGGCTCTCCCAGAGGTGCTCGGGGACCCTGCTGCATCACACTCAGCCTGTCTCCCTCCCCTGGGCCCTGGCCTCTGCTAAGTCCCAAGGAAGACTCTCGAAGAGCTCATGGTCTGATGGGGGAAACAGGCAGGCTTCCCCCCACCTGCAGAGACACAGTGGAGCGAGGGCCCAGGGCCCCCACTGGGAATCCAAGCCTGTTCCCCTGCCCCACCCTTTCCAACTGTCCCCAGCAGGGCCATTCACTCGTCTTGGTCCCCAGGGCTCTGAGCATCTCTGCTGAGCAAACACTGCACGGGTCCCACCGGTGGTCTGACCTTCTGTCCCGCCCTCCATGGCCAGCTCTCCCGGGCAGGGTGGGGTGGTGCTCAGGGGCACCTGCTTCGGAGGCAGAAAGACCGGAGGGACCGCCTGCCGCATGTTTTCCCGGGACCTTGGGAAAAATGACCCCATCTCATCCGTTCCCCTCCTTCTGCCCCAGTAACCGGGGAGGAGGGTCCCGTCCCGCCGGACCCCTCCAGCGTGCGGTCCTGGCCCTGCCACGTGCTCCCCCTGCCAAGTAGGCCAAGCTAGTTAACCCCCGAGCCTCAGTTTTCTCATGTGTAAAGGAGGGATCATCGGTGCCCCCGGTGCGTGGGGAGGCGTGACGATGCGGTGGGATGATGCCTGGCATTTGACCCCGGGGGGGGGGGGAGGAAGCTCGGTCAAGGCCGGCCCTTCCCAGTTAGCAAGCACCCCTGCAGCTGCCCCTTTCATTCCCCCCGACCTGGTATCTGGATTTGAGGGTGAGAGGGGCCCCCTTCCTCCCTCACCAGAAGGGGAAGGAAGAAGAGGCGCGGGGGAGGGAGCCACTGCCCTTATAGACCCACCGAAGTCCCATGGTCACACTAACCCACACAGTGATTTTTCAGATAGAAAACCTGGGGCCCAGAGAAGGGTAGGAACTTGCTCGGGGTCACACAGCGAGGCCCCAGGGAGGCTGGCTGGGAACTCGGGCCTCCTCAACCTGATGGGATCGTCCGGCACTGCCCACTTCTGTGTTGGCAGCGTAGATACTGTTGGGCCAGGGGCAGGGCGCCTCAGAGGTGGGGTCCGCCTCGTGCATCCATTCGCCGTGTCGCCCACGCCTGTTACTCAGGCAGCCTCTGTGCAGGCCCCTCTGCCGAGCACCTCGGGCGTCCCAGGTGGCCTGGTGGTGGATGAGGCAGGGTTTGCTGTGCGCTGCACGGCCCAGAAGCCCGGACCGTGATGGCTCCAAGTGCAGAACCCGGCCCGTCCTGTGGGACGCGGTCAGAGCGGCCGCCTCTCGGGACTTCCTGGCTCCCTGCTCCACCATCCCTAGCACGGGGCTTTCATCCTTATGGCACAAAATGGCTGCTTCACCTCCAGGCATCATGACAGCATTCCAGGCAGGAAAGATAGGATGAAGATTGGAGAAAAGTGACGAGCAGAGGACAGAAGGCCCCTGCCAGGCGACCGTCTCTTTTTCTAGCAGAAAGACAACTGATCTCCTGGATGTTCCAAGTGGGAGACTCCTCATTTGGGACTCTGGGAAGTCCTTATCTGTCTCCTTGGACAAAACCAAGTTTCTGTAAGGAGGGAAGAAGGGGGTGAGACGGACACCCGGCTGGCCAGCCACGTCCTCCCCTGCGAGTGGGGTCTGTGTCCCCCAGGAGCCCACATTTGAGGCCACACCCGTTCCAACCTTTTCGCTATAGTATGAAATCAGGAAGCAGCTGGTAGGTGTTCTGGAGAGACGCCCAGCGCGCGCTCACCATCCTGGGAGGCAGGGTCCCTGCGCACAGTAGGGCTGCTCAGCACACGCTGGGACGGAGAGGAGGAGTTGCTAGACGGCCGATTCCCAGGGCCTCCGCCTCGAGCCAGTCTAGCTTTAGTGGGGGTTTGTGGGCCGTTTCCTGGGGCGATCAGGCGGGGCCGCCTTACCTGCCTGCCCTGAACGAGAGCCGGTGGGGGGGGGGGGGCAGGCCCCTCCCAGCGGGCAGGCTCCAGGCTGCGCTTTTGTGCTAAGGCTTCAACGCGGCAGGCTCTGCCCAGGACGCCCCTTTGTGTGAGCCCCGGAACCAGACAGGTGGGAAACTGCGCCTGTGGCTTGTCACCCCGCCCCCCGCCCCGGGAGAGGCGGGGCCAAAATGGCCCCATGCTTCAGAGGAGACAACAGAGCCTCAGCGGCTCGCCCAGGGTCCCCGGGCTTGTAAGAGGCAGAGCTGGGATTTGAACCCGGGTTGTCCAGGCCCAAAGCAGCCGCCCATTGTGCCAGGCTGCCGCTGGGCTGCGGCTGTGTGCATGGGGAGGGGGCGGGGAGGGAGGGGGAGAGGCAGAGGGGTAGGGCGGGGGACGCAGGAAGAAGCGGCAGGCTGCTGGGGGCACGCTCCAGCACCTTCTCCCCCAGGAGGGCTGGGGTTCTAGCAGGGGGGCGCATGCGCCCGCGGCTCCGGAGCTGACGCCAGGCCCAGCGCCCGGCTGGTGCTGCCAGAGGCAGCGTGTCGCTCCTTCCTTCTTCCTTTTCTCCCCGAGACACGGTGATCTTGGCTGCGGCGCCCTGTTCGCTCCCTGGGAAAAACTTGTTTTTGTCGGTAAACTCCGGCGCTATGACTCAGAAGACACCCAGGGAGCAGCCTCCCGGTGTCAGGGGGCTGCTCTGCTAATGAGCTCATGTTTATAAAAGTGCTTCGAAGACGAAAAATTCCACGCGAGGGCTGAGGGCTCGTGCTGGGGTTCGGGGGAGAGGGTGAGGCAGGAGGGCCGGGGGAGGGAAGGGGCCGGCTCCTGCCGCTCGGTCCCCAGGCCCCTTGGGCTGTGCGGCCAGGCTGGCTTTCTCCGCGTTGCTGATGCAGGCGCCTGTCTGGGCGGACGCCCCAGCTGCCCCTTTGTTCAGAACAAGGCGGATCTGAACTCGCCGCGCGGATTTAAGTTTTCCTTGTAGGAGGGGGTGGCGTGGGGGATGGGAACTTAAGTGATCCCCGCCCTCAAGACCCAGATCTCGTATGTATCATGTCACCGAAGTAGCCCCGTCCCCGGTGCGTGGCACACGGTCCGCAAGTAGTGCCTTCATTCATTCATTCAACAAACATATCCACCCGGGGGGACCAGGCACCGGCCGCGGGACCGGGAACACGGGAGCTGTTTTCTGCCTTCTCGGACTTCATGTCCTGGAGCGGGAGGACCTCTAACAGGTGAAGATGTCAAGTACCCCGCAGTTATGAGTGGAAGGAAGAGGAGGAGACATACCCAAAGTCATGGGCACGGGGTCCAGACCCGACCCAGGCCGCCACCAGGAGGACCAGGGCGGCTCTCCTATGAGGAGGCGGCTCTCAGGGCGGAATGGGAATTTCCAGGTCCCAAGTGAAGAGGGAGAGAGAGCACATCAGGCAGAGAGAGCATTGCTGACTTACTTACCTGCTCCAACAAACCTTTGGTGGACGCCTACTATGTGCCAAGCACTGGGGATACGGGGGCCAGTGATACAGGCAAAAATCCCGACCCCCTTCCATGAAGCTCACATTCCGTACCGTAAACGGGTGAGGAAATGACTGTGCAGACTGGCAGCTGGCAGCAAGGGATCATGGTAAAAACAGGGAGGGTCACGTGGTAGAGGTGCCTGTGGATCGTGCAGCGGGCAGGGAAGGCCTTTCAAAGGAGGTGGCCTTTAAGTGGCCACCTGGATGATGCAAGGAGCCAGCCATGAGTCGGTGGGGGCAGTGCAAAGGTCCTGGGGCAGGAATGAGTTGAACCTGGTCAAAGCACTACAAGAGGCCAGGATACAGGCTGGAAGAGAGTAAGCCTCGAGGGGATGAATAGGACAGGCGCTAAGCGGGGGCCACTCACGCAGGGTCATTGTCATCAGCATCGTGTTCCTTGCGAACAAAGAAATGCTACTATAGCAGTCTGAACAGATAAGACTTAGCACTAAGTCTGAGGTGAGCCATAATAAGGGGCAGGGGTCGTGGCTTCCAGATGCCACCAGGCACATGGGCTCTTTCTATCTTCCTTTTCACTATCCTCACATTGCTACCTCATAACCACAGCGTGGCTGCCAAACCTCCAGGCCTCAGGTCTGTGTTCCAGGAAGAAAGAAGGGAACGCACAAAAGGCCAAAGAGCAAAGGACGAAAAGGCCTCTTCCTGCCAGACCCCATCTCTTTATTCAGAAAGGGGACTGTTCCCCAGGGACTTCTGTCCAATCTCATTGGCTAGAACCAGGTTACACGGCCACCTCAAACTGCCACAGAGGCTGAGGAAATGGAATTTAAACTTTTTCTTGTGTCTATAGTAGAGGGAAGAAAGGGAGAAGGCACTGGAATGCCTTTTGGGTCGTCAATCCATAGCTTTGGCCAAACGCCTGCCCAGACCCCTTGGAGGGAAGGGCTTGGTGACTCTGAAACAGAAGGCCAGAGAGTGGGCAACGGTCAGGCTAAGGACTGGGTGGCCGACAGGTGCCGGGGGTAACTTTACAGGAAGCCTGACTTGGTCAGATTTGCTCAAGAGCTCTGCTATCTAAACTGGTCACGTGTCGGGGCACCTGGGGGGCTCAGTTGGTTGAGTGTCCAGCTTTGGCTCAGGTCATGATCTCGCAGTTCCTGGGTTCGAGCCCCACGTCAGGCTCTGGGCGGACAGCTAGCTCAGAGCCTGGAGCCTGCTTCAGAGTCTGTGTCTCCCTCTCTCTGACCCTCCTCTGCTCGCACTGTCTCTCTCTGTCTCTCAAAAATAAATAAAACATTAAAAAAAATTAAACTGATCACCTGTGACATGTCACCGAGGGAGACACATTCCATGCTTGCCTTGGAGACTCGACTGGGTTGTCCTCACCCTTGGGGCTCAGATTAAACCCCAGCTCCTCAGAGAGGGGCTTCCAGACCCTAGGGTCTCTCTCCTTTGCACACCTCCAGCCCTGGCAGCCTGTCCCCCGGCTGGCACCCAGCAGCGGTTCACAGATGGCTGCTGGCTGTCCCACGGCATCACACTGGGGCACAGAACAGAAAGTGACTCACACTGGCACCTCTCCTACTTGTAAAAGGCTGGTTGCATATCCATCATCTTGGATTTTTCTGCTAGAATTACTCCATGAGGTTCATCGATGGGGAAACGGGCTCATGGAGGTGAAGCCCTTCGCCAGGGTGAGGGCTGGGCTCTGTCACACGGAGGGAGGACTCGGGACAGTAGATGGCTTTGGGCCTGGAACTCCTCCGCATCACTGTTGCGTGCAAGGCTGGGTGAGAAGCGTTGGGGGGGGGCAAGTCCCCTCATCTTTCCGGGACAATTTCTTCTTGGGGATAATGAAGAGGTTGGCAGGGATGGGTCTGGATTTTTCTCACCCCACCCATTAAATTCACCCTTTGAATTTCAAAAATTTCCAGCCCACTGTCTACTCTCTGTGTTCACTTTTGGCTCAGAAAATAGTCACCCCAACCCTCCCTGAAGCCCCTGGCGTGGCCTCACACCGTACTCCTCTGGATCTAGCACAAGTAATTAAGTATTTGTGCAATTAAATGTCCTGTGTCTGCCTCCCTGCTTGGTCTGTGCGCCAGCAAAGACGGGAGCCATGTCTGTCTCCAACTCTGTCCTCCAAGAGATTAGCTCTGGGCCAGGCACACAGTAGGTGCTCACGAAATTGAGTAGCTGTTGTTATGAAATAAGGTGGGGGGGGGTGGCAGAAATTGGAGTGGAAGGAACCCAGCGGGGCCAGCAGGGAGCCAGCGCACTCAGCCCCTCGCTGCTGGCCGGCTGCGTGCCCTCGTCATTTCCCCCCGCAGACGGGGCTAGACGCCCCAGTCCCCCGGCCGCTCCCCTCCAGGGAGAACTACAGTTCCCAGAAGGCCTCGAGGGGCGGTGCCGCCGGCGCTCGCTCCGCCCGAGCCGGCGGCGGAGCGCGGCATCATGGGAATTGTAGTTCGGCCCCTCGGTCCGGGGCGCGCCACCGCGGGCGCGGACGTGCGCGGAGCAGCTGGGATCCCGCGGGCGCGCTGTTGACGGGAAACGCAGGTCCCCCTCTCTTGTCAGGTCCCCACGCTTGGAAAGTCCTTTCGATTAACCCTCATGACGCCGGGGTTCCCGGGACGGCTCCACCGCGTTCTCTAGGGCCCTTTAAGGGGCGGGGCCGGGAGCCTGCCCCAGCCTTGACTCACCCGCCCTCCACCCGGTAACCTCGGCCCCCCGCCGCGTGCGCACCCCGCCCGCTTTAAAACCCGTGATCCTGCGGAAACCTTTCCGATCTCCGTTGGCCAAGCACTTTTTGTCGGCCGGGTGCCGGGCCCTTTGGGTACACAGTGCTGACGGTCAGGGTGGGTGGGAGAGGGGAATCACAGACGGTCAACCATCAACATCGGATGACCCCGGCAGAGTTGTGGGGAGGGCGGCACAGGGGTCTGAACGAGGCCCCAGGTTCGGCCAAGGCTTCCACAGGACGGACCGGACCTGGGTAGGCCAGGTCTGGACCAGAAAAGGGCGTGTCTTGGAGTTTTTGGAGAAGCAGGGGGCGGGGGCGGGGGGGGGCGGTCTGGAAGGCAGAGAGCAATGGGGAAGGGGCCGGTGTGAGGATTTGGTGAGGCCAGTGTGGGCACCTAAGGGCCCTGGAACCACAGAGAGCGGTGTCTGGTCCACCTCAAAGGATTGTGTGGACGTCTCCGGCGAGATGGCTAGCCCAAGCTTGGCTAGGCTCAGTGGCGGGGCCTGACTCAGCCCCCACCCCGCGTCCTGGCTTGTCCCTAAGGGCAGGGGGCATCCCGGGGGCAGGGTGGCAGCAAGAGGAGGCCCCCGGGGTGTCCTAGGGCTGTCCCGGAAACCGGGGCAGGGAGACGGGGTTGGGGAGGGGAGGCTCAGCATCCTTGTTACTTAGAGGGGAAACCGAGGCTCTTGGCAAATTTCTGCTGAATGAGCCTCTGTGTGTGAGATCCAAGAAAAAGCCTTTTCTTCCTCAGCCTCTTCATCTGTCGGGAGCCCTGGGAAATCAGGGAGGGTCATGTTCGCACCCTCCCCCCCCCATTCCAGATGTGGCAGAAGCAGGAAGGATTCAGGCCAGATGTTGGGGGTCCGCAGGCCCAGGAAGTGCCTGGGGGCGGGGGCGGCTGTGACTGGAGCTCTGTTCTCAAAACCAAGGTCTGACTGGGTTGCTGGTCTTGTGTTCCCTGCTCTGAGGCAGAGGCCAGAGACTCCGGAGGACACGCTCTTGGGCTCTGGTCACGTGGGAGACAAAAGCAGGAAGCCCAGACCTCCAGGCTGACAGCACCTGGGCTTTGCTTCCACGGTAACCTTGGCGGATTGTTCTTACCCACTTGTCCGTCAGCAACCCAGGCTTCCTGCCTGGCCTACGGGTCCTTCAACTTCCGGGGGGTGTTTGGGACCCTTGAAGCTCAGCAGGAATGAAGGCCTCACGGCCCATCAATAATGTCAGGTGCCTGCGCTCTGGGCAAAGATGGGACCCCCTCAGTAGGGGCAGGCTCCCCAGATCAGAGGCCTGCTTGGCTGCTGTTTGTCTCTGATTAATGAAGAATGGGGAAGGGCCGCCTGGGGGCTCAGCCGGGTAAGCCCAGGTCATGGTCTGACGGTTTGTAGGCTCGAGCCCCGCAGTAGGCTCTGTGCTGACAGCTGAGAGCCTGGAGCCTGCCTCGGATTCTGTGTCTCCCTCTCCCTCTGCCCCTCCCCCTGCTTGCTCTCTGTCTCAAAAATACATAAACACTTAAAAAAATAATAAAGAACGGGAAAGCAAATCAGTTGCCCCTTTGCAAGTGCAATTAGACGGCCGGGGAAATCTCTCTCAAGGCTTGTGAGGGAGGCGTCTTCAAAATGTAGAAAGCTACAGGAAGGTGTTGGCTGGAGACCCTGCCCCGTCAGTCCCTGCAGGGACCGCACATGTGTGTGGCCTGAGTATTTCAGTGAAGGGGCGCCTGGGTGGCTCAGTTGGTGAGATCGAGCCCGCATGGGGCTCTGTGCCAACAGCGCGGAGCCTGCTTGCGGTTCTCTCCCTCCCTCCCTCTCTCTGCCTCTCCCCCACTGCTTTCTCTCTCTCTCTCTCTCTCTCTCTCTCTCTCTCTCTCATAAATAAATATTTAAAACAACAACAACAAACTTAGGGTGTGTGGGGCCACGAGGAGGGGCGGGGAGGGACAAGGGTCATACTTGTCCCTCAGAGGTCCCTTCCCCGCTGGGACTCTTGGGCTTCCGAGCAATGGGAGTTGTCTGCACCTGAATCCTCACCCCTGTGGTGGGATTTCGAGGCTGATATTCTGGAAACCGGATGGTGCTCCCAGCAGTATCTCTGGAGAGGTTGGTTGAATGCAGATTCCTGGGCCCGAGACTCTGCCGCAGAGGGTCTGGGGAGGGGTCAGGCATCCGAGTGTGCGGACCGCCGCTCTGGAGCAGAAGGGGAGCAGTGGAGCATCGGGGGCGCAGCTCTGGGAGCACCCAGGCCCAGCGTCCAGGCCCAGCTCAGCCTTGCGGTAGGACACTGGGCAGGTGGCGCCCCTTCGCAGCTCCTTGTCCTTAAGGTAGTGATGACACGGGCCGCCTCCCGGGGCTGCGTGGGGCCTGCCTGGTGCCCAATCCTCGGCAGTTTTTACTGTCGCTGTCCTGCCCTTGTTCTTGGGAGGGAGGAGGCGGAGAGAGCTGCTTCTGGATGTTGGTTCCACCTCTAGGTCCAGTGCACACCGTGGGCTGCCGTGCCTTCCCTCCTGCGCCAACGGAGTCCGGCCTCTTCATGCTGGATCTGGGATGCTGCCCAGGGAGGGGGGAGTGGGGGCCAGGTATCCCTGGGGGAGGAGGGCTGGGAGGTCAGGCTGCGGCGCCTCCTCTTCCAGACAGCCCTCCCTGACCACCCCCCGGGCTGAGGGGCCAGCCTCCTCCACCGCCGCCTTCTGCGGGCCATCTGCTCTGGCTCTGACAGCGGCGTAGCTCCTAGTGATGTGTTTACTTGTTGGTTTCCTTTTTGGGGCTGAGTTCTCCGAAGGGGGGCCCCCTGTGCACCCTTCACACTCCCCGAAAGCAGCCGGTTTTCCTCCCTCTGACCCAGCCTGCAGACCCACCTCAGGGGTGAGACTGGGAACATGGAGGGGTGGCTGCTGTTTCTACCTGCCCAGCGACCCCCCAGCCCCCACCCCGGCCTTCTTCCTGAGTTCCTAGGTCACGTGGTTCCCCGGCCTCCGTTGTGGATGAGCCTGTGATCCTGGCCAGAGGGGTAGGTGGGTGCTGCCATGTGATACAGTCCCGGGAAAGAGAGGCTCTCTTCCCGCTGGCTGGCTAGGCAGGTGGGGGACAAGGCCCGCATTGCCAGAATCAGCCACGTGGACAGGCGGGGCCCAAATGAAGCCAACACAGTGGAGAACAGTGCAGAGAGACAGAGAGAAAAAGAGGTGACCTTGTTTGAACACCTGGATCCAGCCATGCCTGCACCCGCCTGTCTGCTTTGGCTTGTGGCATTTTGAGTGGGTTTCTATACTTGAAACTAGTTCTGACGAATGCAGGAAGCATGTTTCACCCATCCGTCTGCCTGTCCCCCACCCTTCCATCCCACATTTGCTCAGCTCTTGCTCCATACCATCCTCTATTCTAGAACCTCAGCCCTCCTAGCTGGAGGGGGAGGAGACAGGGTGATGCAAACTTTTTGTCGGAGGAGAAACGAGGAGCTGCCCCAGAGGCATGCACTGGGGGCTATGGGTGTGAGGATTTCTGTGTTGTGGGGAGGAGGAATCCTGAAGGGCTTTTTGGAGGAGGTGACCTTTGTGCAGGGCTTTGAGGCACAGGCAAGATTTCATTGCTTAGAGAATAAGAGCAGAAGGAATCAGAAAAAGGCAGGTAGGGAAGACCGGGAATATTTGAACCCTGCTGCCCAGGGGGGAGGGGCTGGGGTTGTAGAGACTGTTGGGCCGCATGTAGGAGTCGTTCTCATTACTACCACTGATGTCAGTCCGTCATCAGCAGTGGCCCGGCAGGCACTGTGCTAGCACTTGATGGTGACTTTCTCCTCGCCTCTCTTCTTCTCCCTGTGGGGGAAGTGTGTGGTAGGTCCACTTCACAGGTGAGGAAACTGAGGCCCAGAGAGATGACAGCCTTCTAAAAGCTTTGCAGACACCTAATGGCCCAGCAGTCCTCTGACTTCTATCCCGAGTTCTTAACTGCTCGGAGGGGCTCTGCGTTATCGGGGTGGAGGCCAAAGACAAAGCCCTGGAGAGTTCTGGAGTTTCCAGGGTGTGGGGGGGAGGGGGCTTGGGAACCAGGGACGCTGCGCCGCCGTTGCTGGGGGCCCTTCAACCCCTCTTCCCCCAGCTGGCCCGCCCTCCCCCGTTTCCCATCTTCGCGCAGGCAGCCAGAGGTGATGGAAACGTTGAGGGCATCGTCTGCTCAGGTCTCTGTCACTGAACAGGCTTCAATGGCTCCCTATTGCCCTTGGGTAAAATCTAGACTCTTCTCCTTTGCCAACGGGTTCTTGATTCCCTGGCCCTGCCCACCTCTCGGCCCTTTTCCTGGGGCTCGGCCTCACTCCGAGCCGTGGCCACCCTCCTCTTCCGCCCTCCGCGGGCAGGGCCCAGGTGCCCCCTTGCAGTGGGGGTTGGGGCCCTTTCTGGGCGTGCCCTCCGCTCCTCGTGACACTTTCCTTGCCGCCCTGGCACGTGAGGGGCTCCCGGTGAGCGGAGGGAACGCACGGTGGGGCTTCTTGGGCTCCGAAGGGAGGCTCTCGCCTCTTCCAGAACCATCTCGGTTCCTGGTCACTGAATAGAAAAGTGAGGGGAGAGAGAGAGACACCCCGGCTCAGCTCAGAAGTTCGCTCGCTGGCTCGTCACCTGTTAGAACAGAGGAGACCCCTGGGCCGGCGGGGCTGCCAGCCGACCGCCCTGGTCCCAGTGTCCAGCGGAGGGGCCGCGGGGAGGGAGGATGAGAGGAGAGGCTCACTTCCTGCCTGCGCGGGACCATGACCTTGAACGGTTCTGCTGTTGCCCACAGCTGGGCTGGGGAACTTGTCACCCCTTGGGGACCCTGTCCTCTGCCCCGAAGGCCCCGAGGCCACAGGACAGGCAGCTCCGTGAGGACTGAGGGCGTGTCTGTCCGCAGTATCCGGGGCACGTCGCATGGCGCCTGGCGTTTAGCAGGTGCTCGTGCATTTTGTTTGTACATGGCAGGAACGGCGGGCCCTGCGTTCCCACTTTTTTTTTTTTAAATAAACTTGATTTATTTATTTTGAGAAACACAGAACGAGCAGGGGAGGGGCAGAGAGAGAGGGGAGGAAAGAGAGGATCCGAAGCAGGCTCCGTGCTGACAGCGCAGAGTCCGATGCCGGGCTCGAGCCCGTGAACCACGAGATCGTGACCTAAGCCAAAGTCAGACGCCCAACCCATGGAGCCCCCCAGGCGCCCGGCCCCCACTTCTGACTTGGAAAGACGGGCCACCACAGTGATGGGAGAAACGCTAAAAAACCCGTTCACAGCAGTATATTCACAGGAGTCCAAATGCGGGAGCAGCGGGTATCCGTGGACGGGCAAACGGACCAGCTGAACGCGGCTGGTCTATCCAGACGAGGGAGTATTATGCAGCCTGCAAAAGGAAGGTGATTCTGACCCTGGCTGCATCCTCAGGATGGTCCTGAGGACGTTATGCCAAGTGAGGTCACCAGCGTCTCCGAGATAGAAGGGACAGTGGCGTTTGCCAGGGGTTCATGGGACAGAGTTTCAGTTTTGCAAGAAGGAAAGTTCTGGAGACGGACGCGGTGGCGGTTACCCAGCAGCGTGCATGACCTGGTGGCCCTGAACTGTGCGTGCACTTACCAGTGGTTAGGACCGCACATTTCATGTGACGTGTGTTTCACCACCATAGAAAGATCAGGGGGAAAAAACCAAAACCCCTTCTACACTTTTTCAAGGATGAGACGTATTTCACTCTTACTTCTCCTGATGAAACTTTCCGGGCACTTAACCAAACGCAGGGAGAATGCTGTCGTGAGCCCGGCGCCCGGCGCCCAGTGTGCTAACCCCCACTCGTGGCCGGGCTCACCTCCCCTCTGTTCCCGCCGCTTCCGGTCCCGATTTCCTTCGAAGCAACTCCCAGATGCTATATATGTATTTTTTTTTAATCTGGAAACACGACTCAGCTCTCGAGATGAGGGCCTTTCAAAATGTAACACACGCACTACAATACCTACGGCACCCAAGTCAATATCGGTGCATTTCTTTTAGGTGTAAATATGTTTCACACGTAATTGTATGTGGAACGCATAGGCGGTGTCATCGAGTTTCCAACGGCCTCAGCTTATGTTTAGAATATGAATACATATCTTTTTAATACGGTGTTTAGTGTATTCATACACGAGACAGTTAAGCTATAATTATATTTATGTGTTTAATATGTAGTCGCACAGAATATGATATGTATACAACTCAGGCATAATTATTCTCATTTGAACTAGAATCTAAATGAAGGGCCACACATTGAGATTGGTAAGTGTTTTCAGTCACTTCGTAAATAGGCTCCCGGACCCGTGGTTTTTTTTTTTTTTTCCCCTTGCAATCTGTTTGCCCTGGAGAGCGTCCCTTAGGCTGGACTGTGCTGACTGCCGCCCCGCGGTGGGTTCTAACCTGTTTCTGGGTGTCTTGTATTTCCTGCCACCTGCCGTTTGGGTCTAGAGGCCGGTCCAGGTTTGGGCTCGCTTTTTTCTGGGGAGACAACTTCACGGGTGTGGGGGTTTCAAAACCAGGCACAATAGCCTGTTTCCTGGGGTTTTTAAAGTGTTAACTTATTTTGAGAGAGAGACAGAGAGAGACACGGAGAGAGAGAGAGAGAGAGGGAGAATGTGTGGGGGAGGAGCAGAGAGAGGGAGACACAGAATCGGAAGCAGCTCCAGGCTCTGAGCTGTCAGCATGGAGCCAGGCACGGGTTTCGAACTCATGAACTGTGAGATGGTGACCTGAGCCGAAGTCGGACGTTTAACCCACTGAGCCCCCCAGGCGCCCCTCTGGTTTTTGGGAGCTCAGCGGCCAGCTGCCCATTACTGCCCGAGTCCCTTAACTCGCGAGGGGCCGCGAAGCCGAGACAGTCCGAGGCTGCCCCTCCGCCCGTTTGCCGGGACGCTCTGGCTCTGTGTTCGGGCACCGCTGACCCGGGTCTAGGAAGGTAGGGCAGACGCTTGACCCTTTCCTTTTATTGGCCATCTTCCCGCTTCCGCCGCTTTTTTTTTTTTAAATCTGGGAGGAAGCCGAGGCTCTGGGGCATCATGTAACTAGAATTTGGGGTCACAGAGCGAAGGGCCCGGCGGACCAGGCCAGAACCTCACTGCTCCTGCCCCTCGCCTGTCACTTCCACAACCCAAGAGACGAAAGGGCGGATGTCGTATTGGAACTGACCTCGGACCCCCGCCTAGACCCTCTCCCCTGAGTCCCGCAGACCACGCGTCCGTGCGAGGGGCTGCTGGGGCCCAGCAAGCGGGGGTCCGCCTCTTTCCTTGCATCTCGCGCTCTGTCTCCTGGCTGGCCGCCCTCTCTCTCGGCCTTTGGCTCCTGAGGAGAGCCAGGCCTCCCTCTGGCCTCTTCTCCAGGGACAGCCGCCCCTGCTCCCCTGCCTCCCCTCTCCGTGGCCAGTCCCCATGGGGGCAGTTCCTGGGGGGCTTCCTGGTTCTCGCACTGCGGGCTGAGCTCCATGCTGATGTTCTTCAAAACCAAGCCTCAGGGCGCCGGGGGGGCTCAGTTGGTGACACGGCCAGCTTCAGCTCAGGTCATGATCCCGTGGTTGGTGAGTTCGAGCCCGGCACTGGGCCCTGTGCTGACAGCTCGGAGCCTGGAGCCTGCTTGCGATTCTGCGCCTCCCTCTCTCTGCCCCTCCCCTGCTCACGCTCTGTTCCTCCCTCTCAAAAATAAATAAATATTAAAAATAAAAAAAATTAAGTCTTGTACCTCCCCTGCTCACACTCTGTCTCCCCCAAAAATAAACAATAAAATAAACAAGAATGTGTTTTGTTGAATATGGAGGACGTGCAATAAACTGCGTGTGTCTGAAGTGGGCACTTTGGTAACTGACTGATGGTTGACGGCGCACCGATTCCGTGCTGGGCGTTGCGTCACAGACTGTGGGGAGGAGCAGCCTGATGTCAGAGAACTCGGGTCCCAGTCCCGGCAGGAATCGCAGAAACCAGCTGGGGGGCCTGCAGCCGCTTGTGTCGCAATGTGAGACCCTGGGTTCTCAACATGAAACCGCTCAGGGATAGATTGGACATTATTATTATTAAAAAAATATTTTTAATGTTTATTTATTTTTGAGAGAGATAGAGCATGAGCAGGGGAGGGGCAGAGAGAGAGAGAGAGAGGAGAGACACAGAATCAGAAGCAGCTCCAGGCTCCGAGCTGTCAGCAGAGAGCCCGACACAGGGCTCGAACTCACAAACAGCAAGATCATGACCTGAGCCGAAGTCTGATGCTTCACTGACTGAGCCAACCAGGTGCCTCTATTTTAAAATTTACTTATTTGTTTGGAGAGAGAGACAGAGAGAGCATGAACAGGGGAGGGGCAGAGAGAGCGGGGGAGAGAGAGAGAGAATCCCAAACAGCCTCCGCACTGTCAGTGCAGAGCACGATGCAGGGCTTGATCTCACGAACCCCGAGATCGTGGCCTGAGCCGAGATCAGGAGTCAGACACTTAACTGACTGAGCCACCCAGGCGCCCCGATTGAACATTACGTTTTAAATAATGTCATTCTTCCCTGTATCAGAATTATTGTTCATGGACTTTGCAGTGACTGCCTTTGGTGTAGGCAGGTTATATACCCCCCGGCCACTGACGTGAGGGCGTGGCCATGTGACTTGCTTTGTCAAACTGATATTAGTGGATGTGACAAGAACATTGGCCTGAAAGGTGGTTGGGTTTTTGGCCTGCCTGCGTCAGCTTTCTGCCATGTGCTATGAGACACAAAGACCCAGGTCGCTGATGATTCTAGAAGGAGATCCCTATGCACTTGACCTGAATCTGACCCATGGCTGGAGCTAAATCAGGCCGACCCACAGCCCAGTCGACCGCAGACCTATGAGAGAGGGAGAGAAACACGGCAAGCCGTGGGGTTGGTGGGATTGCTTGTTACGCAGCAGTATTGCAGCAGAAACCTGACTGATCCCCGTGTGTCATGATGAGAGCCGCTACACACGATCATGTGGAAGCTTCAAAAAGGCAACCTTGCAAGAACGTATTTAATATATTAAAATATTTGTTAGAGTTTACAATGTAGTCACTCGAAAAAAAATATTAGGTAGTATTAACCCAAGATTGTCTCATGTAAAGATGTGTGTCTCAATGTGTATCATGCTGATACATTTATTTAACTTACTTGCACTATTTTCTTTTTTGAGCCTGGAAACAGAGTAACTGTATTACTCTAAGCCTGCTGAACTGATCTGATCTCTGAATTAAAACATCTCAACACGGAGGCCTTCCAGTCCCTCTGGTTCCCTCCCAACCCATGTCGCCCTCAAAAGGTTGCTTGACCTTTTCTTGAATGCTTCTAGTGATGGGGAGCTCCCTGCCTCACAGGCCAGTCTGTTTAATTTCTGAATCTCACTCATGGTGAAGAAAGTTCTCTCGCTCTGCGCTGATGCCAGGATGACTGTCTAGGGCAGGGCTGGAGATTTAAAAACTTTTTTAAGTTTATTATTATTATTTTCCTTAAGTGGTTCCAAGCCCAGAGTGGGGCTCGAACTCATAATCCTGAGATCAAGAGTCGCATGCTCTACGGACTGAGCCAGCCAGGTGCCCCTGGAGGTTTTTAGTGGATCGTTAATAGCAAGAGTACAGGCTCGGGGCTCCCACACTTAGTGCTGTGTGGCCTTGGGCAAGTGGATTCAGCTCTCTGGGCCTCAGTGTCTTTCTCTGTAAAGTGTGGTTGGGGAGTTAATAAAGAATCCACCTCCCAGGGTATTGGGAGATACCCAGTGGGGTCTTGGTGGAGGAGGGCAGTGTTTAAATGGAGGTTCCTAGGGGCGCCTGGGTGGCTCAGTCGGTTAAGCATCCGACTTTGGCTCAGGTCTTGATCTCACGGTTCGTTGGTTCGAGCCCCACACTGGGCTCTCTGCTGACAGCTCAGAGCCTGGAACCTGTTTCAGATTCTGTGTCTCCCTCTATCTCTGCCCCTCTCCTGCTCACACTGTCTCTCTCTCCATCAAAAATAAATAAAATCAGAAAAAAATAAACGGAGGCTAGGATACAAGAATTGCCTCTTGCTATGTAGGATTATCTTCTCATCTAGCCTTGCACTTCGTGTCTCTGTTCTTGAATTTTTGACATCACCCACAATGTTCCGGGTCGCTTTGGCACGTGGCGCCGGGGAAGCTGTCTGTAGGCTGGGGCGCCCCTTAGGACACGTGTGTGTCTCCGTGGTTGGTTATCACGGGCTCATGACATTCCGGGCATCTGTCTAGATCCTTGGTGTCGCAGCAAACGCTCTGTCCTCCTGGAGCCCCCATTCTGGGGCTGAGATGGGCCTCAAACCGGAGGTAAGTGTCTTGGAGGTGGTTAAAGCCGGGAAAGGCAAGGGGAAGGGCGTGGTCGGGTGGCCTGGAGGCCTTGGTTCTTAGATTACACGAAGAGACTTGCAATGTCCAGGGCAAGCAAGGGGGGGTTCCTCCTCCTCCCTTCTCCCTGCTCGGGCCCAACTGGCATGGATTCTCCTGTTCTGGGCATCGGGTGCCCCTTGGCGATGACAGACTCAAAGGGCACAGGGTCCGAAGGAGGAGGCCGGGATGAAGGAGAGCCGGGGCGCCGCCTCACGTCGGTGATCGTCAGAACGGCTGCCGTCTATCAGGGCAGGTCCAGGGTGGTGCGCTCTGCGTGTGTTTTCTCTGTGCTCACCATGACGGGGGGGAGGGGGGGAATCGATCAAACAGGTTCCAGATTCTGCAGCTACAAGTATGAGGCCCGGGGGACGCTCGGGGACGTCCTGGAGTCCTAGCCCGTGCCTGTCATTCCCTTGCAGATGTTACCTGAGCTGCTGCAAAGACATGGCTTTTTCCAGGCCCCGGGGGCCTCTGCCCTCACGGTGTCCCCATCTGGGAGCGCCCATCTCAGGGGCGGCCCCTAGCAGGCCCAGCCCATCACAGAGGCCCTCTCGGAGGTCAGGAAAGGGCAGGTGGCACTGAGGGGCGGGGCCTTGTCGCAGCGAAGAGCCTGACGCCGGACCCACACGCCCGGGTGGGCTCGAAGCCCTGCCGCTCACCGGCGTGTGATCTCAGGTGTGACGTCCACCCTCCTGGGGCCTCGGTTTCTCCTGCGGGCCCATGCAGAGGTGAGCAGGACGAGCCGCGGGCCCTCTGGGTTCGGCCCTTCCTCCACCCGCACCGCGGAAACCCACGGAGCTCCTGCACGCGCTAGCCCGCCTCGCCTCCCTGCTGCATTGCTATTTAAAGTGGCGGTGGCTTGGCTCACTCTTTTTTTAAAAACCATTCCCGTACTCGAGCCGAGTTCCACAAGGCCAGCTGTCACCACTAAAAATGTCTGTCGTGTGACAGTCACCAGTAAGGAGGTGGGAGGAGGCAGGAGGCCCCGGACAGGACCACAGAGGGGCTGGATTAAAAAAAAAAAAAAAAAAGCAACAACCCCAAAAAACAGCACCCAAGGAAGAAACAAAAGATGGGGGGGGAGCTTTCTCTGGTCCCCCAGCCCTCCTTCGTGAGCCGCGTGCCGGCCCGGCTGCAGGGCTGATGGCGGCAAGCGTCAGGTCGCCGTGGTGGCCAGGTGGGCCGGGGCCCCGGCCGACGGGCCAGGCTGTGCCTTGCTCTTGCCCCAGCCCCTCTCTGTGCCAGGCTTGGTGAGCGCCGGGCTCTTGAGGGTCTTCCCAGCAGCCCCCCGTCATGCGCATCCCACTCACACGGGAAACCGGGAGGTGTCGTGTCCAAGGCCAGCTCCCAGTGAGGGGCTGACCCGGCTTCCCAGGGAGAGGAGGAAACGTTCCCTCCTGGGTCCAACTCTTCTGGGGGTTACTTTTTAAATAGTTAAATGTTCACAATAACTTGGACAAGAAGCCTTCAGTCCCCTGATTTACAGATAGGGAAACTGAGGCTCCCAAGGGGCACCACCTGCCTAAGGCAGTAAGGGGTGGGGCGGGCGCACAGACCGGCCGGTGTGTGACTCCTGGCTTGGGACACTCCCGCGGTGCGATCGTGAGAAGCGATCCTCCAGCCTCGACCTCCCCGGCTATGAAATGAGGCAGGAGCACAGCTGCTTCCCAGGTAGATTGTGAAGATGAAATGAAACCAGGCGTATCAAGAAGTGGGTAAGATGACTGGAGCATAGAATGTGCTGGAAGGTCAGGAGCTGGGACAGGATCCAGGGCTGTCAGACTCCAGAGGCTGTGTTCTTTGCGCCGCATGTTTGTGGCCTCTCTGGGCTGCTGGGAGGAGGGCCTGGAGGAGCCCTGGGGTGTGTTGGAGGTGGGGGGGTGGTTACCCCCTGCTCTGTCCCACCCTCAGTGCCTAGGGGTGGCCCCTGTGGGCCCTTTGGGGGGCTGTGGATTTCCTGACCACTAGTCCAAAACTGTATGGGGCCCCCTGGCCCTCAAACTTTCTGGGACATCTTTTATTTTTTTAATGTTTTTTAAATTTATTTTTGAGAGAGAGAGACAGCGTGAGCAGGGGAGGGTCAGAGAGAGAGGGAGACACAGAATCCGAAGCAGGCTCCAGGCTCTGAGCTAGCTGTCAGCACAGAGCCCGACACGGGGCTCGAACCCACGAACCATGAGATCATGACCTGAGACGAAGCCGGATGTTCAACCGACTGAGCCCCCCAGGCGCCCAAAGGGACATATAGCAAGGAGAGTGCGCAAGCCGAGGCCACACAACAGAGACTTTTTGAAAAGAAAAGGGAAATTATACAATTACTGGAGAAAAAAATCCAAAAAAGATTTTTGTGTCTCTGGAATGGTTTCTTCCCTTTCACCTGGTTCCCTCAGCGTCACTTCTTCCTGCTGCTCACAGAAATAGGCTCAGGTAAGTCATTTACACTTTAGTAATAATTATAGTAGCTAATATGTGTTGAACATCTACTCTATGCAGTAATACTTCTAGGTGTTTTCCTCTTAAAAAGTTTTGCTTGTCTCTGTGGACGTTATGTGTCCATCTATTAATAGGTCTTTTACTCATTCAACAAACATTTATTGAGCAAAGTTGGAATGCCAGGTTCAGTCCTGGCTATAACCTCAGTAGGCCCTGGAGAGTGTGTGGAGCTGTGCATAGTCGGCAGGTGGGAGTGGCTCTGTGAAGATTTTCACTCTTCCCCCAGGGACCTCGTAAGCACCTCTGACACAGCCCTGGGACAGGTCTGGCCCTGTGTTCACAGGGTGCCATTCCAAAGGGAATGGCACACAATAAATAGTCAATTACACAGTTTGATTTGAAAAATAAAGCAGATGAAGGGTGAAGAGTGATGGAAAGGGAGCAGCTTTAGTCAGTTTGTTCAGGGAGAACCTCCTAAGAAGGTTGAGATGTAAAAAACCACATTCATCCATTTCTCTGTATGAACATACAGTACACTCACGTGGTTCAGAACCCAGAAGATGAAAAGCTGTAAAGGGAAGCCCCTCTCTCCCTCTGGCTCTATCTGCTTGGTTCCCTGTCCCAATAATCACTGGTCTTAGTTTTTAAAGAATCTTTCAGAGTTTCTTTAGGAAAATATAAGCAAATACAAATATTCTAATCAAACACAAAAGTCAGCACACAATAGGCACCAGCATTTGGATTGAGGCCTTAATGCAAAGGAGCCAAACCAGGGCAGGGATTTGGCAGAGGGTGGGCAAGTGAGCCAGGGGCTGGGTGGCAGACAGTCCGAATGCGCGGACACGGGCTGGGCTTTGGGCAGCTGGGCCCAGGTGGCCACGGTGAGAAAGGGCTACCAGCTGGGAGGCCGGTGGGGATTGTTAGTCAGGGTGGGCCTGGATGGGGCACAGGTTTCAATCAGATCCCTCTGGCTGCTGTGGGGATGAGGGCAGGTGTGGGAAGATGGCTGGGAAGTTGAGAATTCATGCCCAAGAGCTACAGTTCAGTGAGTTCGCTGGGGGCCCGCATGCATGAATTTTCCGTGAACAGTCCTGGGAGGCAGGTGCTATTATTATCTCCCCTGTACAGATGAAGGAGCCGTGGCACAGAGAGGTTGATTAGCCTGAGGAAGGTCACACAGGCAGTGAGCTGCAGAAGTGGGACAGAAGCTCAGGCAGTCTAACTGGGGAGGCTGAGCTTTTAAATCCGCACCCACCAGCCTCTCCTAATGGCTGCCTGGGGCGCCAGCAGAAAGTTGAAGGCCACACAGCAAAGAGGGGATGGAGGTGGGTCTCGGCCTCATGACTGTCACGATGCCCGAGCTCCAGGCTCTCCACCAGCGCAGTGATGGGCAGTGACCCCCACCGGGCCTGCTGTACCAGAGTCACCTGGGTTGGTGGTCAAACACAGATTTCTGGGCCCGGGGCCCCGATGGACTGAATCAGAGCCTTGGGACATGAGGCCTGGGAACCTGCATCTTAAACCAGGAACTCCTTCCTCACCCCCACTTCATTCCCTTATACAATATACGTCCTGGGCTTCCAAGCGGTTGGCGACGGGACCCCACCCACTCACCCAGCTCAGAGCTTTCCCCTCTGGGGTCGGGGCCCAGCCCAGTCCTTGCTGGGAGGACTGGGGGCAGCCGGTGGTCACACTCAGGCAGGTCCCTGCAGGCCAGGGTGGAGTTCTGGGTCTGGCTTTGCCTCTGGTCCAGAAGCTGGTTCCTGGTGGCGGGCTCCCTCCTCCCTGAGCCGCCAGCCCCTTCTGCCTCGGAGTCCGGCCCCTCTCACACCCTCCTTGAGTGATGCTGCTTCTCATCTATCCTCTTTCTCTGCGAATCCTCAAGGGTAGGGACCCCCGCCCTTGCTCAGCTCTGACCCCCACCCCGAGCAGGGAGCCTGGCGCACTGTAGGGCAGGGCCAGCTTCAAATGAGCCCCCACCTCGGGGGCTCCCGTGTGTAACACCTGTGGCTGACTCCGCCTGTGAATTTACACTCAGGACCCTCCCTCTGCCCCCACCCACAGGTGCCTCTGCCTTCACAGGAGCAAATGCAAGGGAAGGCAGCTAGTGTGGGAGCCCCCACCCCCACCCCAGGCTCTGCCTCCCTTGTCCCAGCTGCCAGGGCCCCTGCCTGAGCTGCGTTACCCTACCCCCCAACCCCGTGGACGTGGAAGGCTGTGGGTGTCCTTGCAGGGACAGAGCTGGCCTGGACCCAGGCTCTTGGACTCACATTCCAGTGCTCCTTCCAATTCTTTCTGATTTTATTTTATTTTATTTTATTTTTTGAAGAGAGTACAAATTGAGGTGGGGGGGCGGCGTGCAGAGAGAAGGGGACGGAGGATCCAAAGCAGGCTCTGGGCTGACAGCAGCGAGCCTGACGCAGGCTCGACCTTACGAACCGTGACATCACGACCTGAGCGGAACTCAGACGCTCGACCGAGGGAGCCATGCAGGTGCCCCTGTTCTGAGTTAACTTTCCGGGCATGTGTTTCCCCAGCCTGAGCTGAGACCCGTCGCCCTGCTTCTGTGGACTTCAGTTTTCTCATTTTTGAAACAGGGCCACACACGTGGTATCATTTGTGGGTCACGTGCTGTGGAGGAGGCCTTGGCGGTGGCCAGAGAGCGGGAGGGTGCTCAGCCGATGGTGGGTCCTGCCATCCTGGGTGTTAGGGCCGTGGGTTCCTGGGGCTCCCGGGGCAGAAGACGCTCCGTACTGCGGAAGTCCCACCCCCCTGGGGCGAGGGGGCCCCCGGGCGAGGTGGCTCCAGGGCGAGGGGGCTCCCGCAGAGGTGGCGGCCTGCTTAGCCAGGGCCTCTGTTCCTCCCGATGATGCTAGAATCACCAGGGCCCCCCATTCATCCATTCCTGCGTTCATCCATTCAGCAAGCGTTTATTGATTGCGTGCTGTGTGCACCTCAAGGGGCCTCTTCCCAGTGGGGACAGATGGCCCTGAGCCGGTCCCCCTCTCCCCTTGGCGGGGAGGGGAGGGGCTGCAGAGGACCCCACCCCCACCCCACCCCCATGTCCTCGGTCCAAGGGCCACGGACGGGCCTTCTTTCCCACATCTGGATGGGTCAGTCCAGACCTGTGTTCGGGGGCGGGGGGGGGCTCTGTGTTGGTATGTATGCCCGTCGCGTCTTCATTTGTGCCTTGATGATGAATTCTTGCCCCACAGGTGTCCCCAGCACGCTTGTAAGTGGCCAGCTGCAGGGACACAGGTAGGTTACAGAGCCAGCCGTGACCTGCCCTCTGGTTGGGGAGCCCAGGAGGCCTCCGGACGGTGGCTGCACAGGGACGAGGGCTCTGCAGCGTGGGAGCCCTGGCACGTCCCCCATCCCCCCCATCTCCCAGGGGCAAGGAGGGTTTCACAGAAGATGTGATGTTGGGCTCAAGCCTTGAAGGGGGAGCAGGGTCTGCTTCGAGCTGACGGAGTGGTGAGGAGGCGCCAGGGCCTGGGGGCCCTCGGGTGAGTAGAGGAGGAGGAGGAGCTTTGAGGGAGGTGGGGCTGGGAAGTCACCTAAGTCGGTGCCTGGATGGTTTATCCAGGCGAACTAGGGAGCCACCGAAGACACTTGAGGAGGCGCGTGACCAGGCAGGGCTGGCAGCTGTGACAGAGTGGACCAGAGGCCCGGAGGCCCACAGGAGGTGGCACAGGCCACCTGGCTCTGATTCTGTCCTCCGGTGGGGCCCCCTCTGCCCGCCTGGGCCTAGGGGCTCACTAGCGGCCCCTCCCCCTGCAACCAGGTGCATCACCAGCCTCCTCTCCCCGGAACCTCAACTCCGGGGGGCAGGGCGGGGCAGGACCAGGAGGCCGCTGCTTAACGGCAGGCTCAACCCCTCTCCTCTGGGTGCTCCCCTAAATCTCGAAATAAATTAGGCAGAATCAAAATCAGACTCTCTTCATCAGGAGAAATTACTCATTTCAAATATTTGCAGCCGCTTGAACTGAAATTTAGCGAGATGAGGACTTAGATGAATAATCTGGGGCCTTTTCAAAGACAGTTCTTACTCAGCGGTTTTCCTGATTCCTGAGCACCCCCCTCCCCCCCCAGCCCCCCATCAGAAACCTCCCTTCTGTCTTCTCTCTTGGGCTCCCTGCCTTCACCCCAACCTTGGTCTATTTCTTCTCCGTTTTCGTCTCTTTCCTGGATTGCGTTCACTGTATCTGCAAGGATTTGCCGAGCGCCTCCTCCCGCCTGGCACCGGGCTTGGCCTGGGGGCGCAGCGGAGCCGAGGGGACCTGGACCCTGCCCGCCTGGAGCACCGGGGCTCCTCACCTCGGGGCCGGTCCTGTCCAGAGGGAGGGCGTCCGCCCCCTTATTTGCCCTGAGCGGCACTCCTTAATATTTGCAAAAATTTCCTTTCCACACTTTTAAAAAAGAAACCTTACATAACCAGCTCTCTGGAGGCCCTTTGGAGGCTGGGAAGAAAATCTGGAGAATTCCATCGCCTCCCTGACCCCCTCCCTCCTCCGCACAGGCTTGTGGCCTTCAGGCCGGGCGGTGTTTGATGAAAGCCAGGCCGGAGCTCGACCACCCTCAGCAGCCCCGGCCCCGCAGGAAGCCGGACAGGCGCGCTGGGGCGCCCCGAGGAGGGCAGGGACGAGAAAGCAGGAGGCCGCGAGGGCTTTCCCGCCCTGCTGTGCTCTGAGAGAAGCTTCCAGACTGGATGTGGAGGCCAACCATTCTTCCTGGCTCCCAGGGTCCTGGGCTGACGGGTCTGGGGTGGGAAGAGGGGGTGCTCCGTTCACAAGAGGAGTGTGTGCAGGGGGAGGGGCAGAGGGAGAGGGAGGAGAGGAGGGGACGGGGAGGAGGAAGGGCAGAGGAGGGAGCGGTTCTGGCGGTGAGCCCAGGGTGGGGCAGAGACATAAACCCCACTTGGGAGCAGGCGGGAGGCCTGTGTGAGTTGGTGCCTGTGGGGAAATGGGGGGGGGGATCTAGAGTCTGATGCCCACGGGTGCCCCTGTGGCCCCCAGATCCTCCCCCTGCACAGTTTCACCCACCTTGGGTCTCCCTCTCTGCCACGAGGAGCTACTTTCAGTTCCTGCCATGACTGCCCCAGGGCCTTAGCACATGCTGTTTCCTCTCCTAGAATTCTCTTCCTTAACCTGGTCCCCTTGCTGGTCCTGGATTTTCAGGGCTCAGCTGGGCTGTCACGGTGGCCCCAGGAAGCTTATCCTGTCCGACAGGCAGCTGGACAAGCCGGCACCGGGAACAGACTAGGAGTGGGCCGTGCGTGGATGCTGCTGAAGCCAGGCATGGGGCGGGGGTCATTGCGGGGGTGCGTACGTGGGGAGAACGTGCAGACCGGAGCCCCGAGGGGCGACATTCAGGGGAGGACCGGAGTGTAAAGGAGCAGCCTGACAGGCATTCAAGGCAAAGATTTTAGGATCTCTGTCTGTCTGTCTGTCTGTCTCACACACACAAATGTGAATCTATTTAGGGCCTAGAGTGTTGTCACCAGCGCCCAGAAGCCCCCCCCGTGTGTCTCTGACGGCTCATCCCACCCCCATTTCTCCCTTCCTGGGGACTCAGGTCTTAACTCTTGAAGAAATCACTTCCCTGTTTTTTCTGTTGACTTTGATGTGTGTCTAAACACCCAGGGTCTAGGCCTTGTGAGGAGGAAGTGGGACGCCCTCGACTTCCTCATCTGTGCAATGGGTCCAGCGAGGGCCGCCACCGCGGGAAGGGAGGGAGGAGAAGCAACAAGGGAACAAGAGTCTGCGTTTCCTGACGGGTCGTGGGTTAAGTTCTAGGAACGGCCCTCGCGGTGCTGCCGAGGGAGGCTTGCTGCTTGAGTGCTCCTTCCCGGAGCGCCCACCGCACATGCGCCCAGTGGCGCTGCGCGGGCCACACCAGACAGAGCCTCGCGTGGCCGGGCCGGGCTCCTGCTCTCACGGGGCTCGTGAGCTTCCTCCTCCTCCTCCCTCCATCTCGCAGGTGGTTGCTGAGCACCTACTGTGCGCAGATGGTTGCTGAGCACCTACTGTGCACCAGATGCCGGTGCTGGGTGCTGGGGGACGGCGGTGAGGTGGACAGGCCACCTGCCCCTCCGACCAGCAACGGGAGACAGACCCTGAGCCCAGTTCCCCAGGTAAATAAATGAAACCGATCTGCCCCCAGTGAGAAGAGACAGGGGCTCAGGATGCGGGTCACTTGGGGACCTGGCTTGTGCAGGGCGGTGATGAGGAAGGTCGGCCTGGAGCAAGTCTTTTTTTCTTTTTTTTTTTTTAGTATTTTTTTATTACTGAGAAACAGAGGGAGACAGAGCATGAGCAGGGGAGGGGCAGAGAGAGGGGGAGACACAGCATCCGAAGCAGGCTCCAGGCTCCGAGCTGTCCGCACAGAGCCCAACGCAGGGCTCGGACCCACAAATTGGGAGATTCTGACCTGAGTCGAAGTCAGACGCTCAACCAACTGAGCCCCCCAGGCGTGCCCCAACTTGGAGCGTGAGTCTTAAATGATTAGGTGTGAGAACTCAGCCCATGGCATGCCCTCCCTCTGCTACTGGCTGTGGCTGCTCTAATCCCTTCTGTCCCAGGGACTCCGCAAAGCAGGGGTGTCCCTCGCGCTCCCTCCCCCTGCTGCGCGGGTGAAGGCAGGGGCAAGACCCGGCAGCTCTGCCCAGAGATGCTCTGGGGAACTCTGTGAAGTCAATGGTTCAGCTGTGGGTTCAACTGGAAATGCCATGTGAGTTTTTGGGTCCCTTTGATCTAAACCCAGGGGTTTCCCACCCACGAAGGAGAGGAAATGGGGAGGAGGCAGGGGCTTAAACCAACATGAAATGCCTTTTAGTCGGAAGCCTGTGATGGGGACAGGGTTCGTGGACACGACCTCGGGGAGCCACGGTGGGAGGGTCCCTGGTCTGCAGCATGGGGTCTGGCACCGCACCGAGTTGGGCACCACCACCGTCTGTGACGTGAGCCGAGGGGCCATGACCTTGTGAGCCGACCTCCCGCTGCCTTCTCCTGCCGAGGCCGGTGGAGGCACACAGGCTGCACTTTGGCCGCAGGCACTGGGGAGCCACGGATGACGCCTAAGGGAGGGCATGACATAAGGACCTAGTGGATCAGGGTAGCCATGTTCAAGAGAGCACACCGGTTACATTTAAGTTTCAGATAAACAGTAAACAGTTTTTTAGTGTAAGTATGTCCCAAATATTGCAAGGGACACGCTGGCGCTGAACATTGTGTTAGCCTGAAGGTCCGTTGTGACGAGGCGCCCTATGCGTTCATTTGCTACGTCTGGCAACCCTGGAGGGAACGACCTTTCCCCAGCCTCCTTTTGACCTCCTGCAGTCTAAGGTGTGAGATGCAAACAGAGAAGGCCGCTGGCCAGGGCTGCAGCACGTGGGGGCCGCCTCGACCCTGGCCTTGACATCGGGACTTTTTCTTGAAACTGAAGGCAGGCTAGTAGCGTCACGGAGGTATGACCGTTGCCGAGTAGGGGCTGGGGTCCGGGCTAGGAGCCTGCCTGGGTCTCTCTGGCTCCAGGGCCCGAGACTGTCAATCCCAGGGCCCTGTACCCCTCCCAGCCTTGGGCTCTCCCCTCTGACCCCTGCCTCCTGACCCCCTGCCAGCCTGGCGTGGCCCCTGCTTTGCCTCTCTGCCTGTGCGCTGGGCCTGGGGCTTTCTCTCTCCATGTCGTGCCCTCTGAGTTGGATCTCACTGAGAAGAGTGGCTGGAGGGTGCCTTTTATTTCCCAAGTGTCAGATAGGGGTGTCTGCGCCCTCCACCCCACAGTCCCCTGAGCCCGAAGACGCTCTGACAAAGGCTGTTTCTCCAATTAGCCTGTCGCACGGGGCCGAGACTTTCCTCTCCCTGGAGAGTAATGTGATAGCTCGTGTCTGCCCAGCGTTTAACGCAGTCAGGCCTGCGTGACCCCAGGGCATCCGCACCCTGACCCTGTGAGGAGGCCCACCAGGACCCCCATTTCACAGAGGTGGAGACTGAGGCTCGGAGAGGCGAGGTCACCTGTGCGACCTTAGCCAGAGGAAGAAGTTCACTCTGTCCTGTGGTTCTCGGTTGAAATGTCACCTTCCTGGGGAAGTCCTCTGCTCCCCCACAGGCTGGTTCCTCTATAGGACGCTTTTTAAAAAAAGATTTTTTTCTTTCAACGTTTATTTGTTTTTGAGAGACAGAGAGGGACAGAGCGTGGGCAGAGAGAGTGGAAGACAGTATCTGAAGCAGGCTCCAGGCTCTGGGCTGTTGATACAGAGCCCGACAGGGGGCTTGAACTCATGAACCCCGAGATCGTGACCTGAGCCAAAGTGGGACGCTTCACCGCCGGAGTCCCCCAGGCGCCCCCACTGCATGCTTCTTAGGCACCTGACCTGCCTTCGTGTGTCACAGTTAATTGAGTAGTTAGTGAGTGGTGGGTGCTGAGTGTCTGTGTGTCCCCTGCTTGCTGCGACCTCGTGTCTCATTCCAGTTGTCACCCCGGGGCCAAGCTCAGTCCTGGGCACACGACACAAGGGCTTAAGACACAAGGGAGGCTGTAGAGGACACGTGCATTGGCACCCAGCCCCGGTGGCAAGAAGCTGGTGCCCAGCTGGAGAGGGGCTGTGGGCTGGACTGTGCGCCCCGCCCCCACGCCCGGCTCATACGTTGAAGGACTGAAGGTGATTGAAGGTATTTGGAGATGGGGCCTCTGGGAGGGAGTGAGGGTTCAATGGGGCCGTGGGGGCGGGGCCTCATGAGGGGCTTAGTGAGCTCCTAAGAAAGAAGAGAGGGATCTTTCTGTCTCCACGCAGACACTTCCAGGAAGGCCACGTGACGACCCAGCCAGCGGGCAGCAAGAGGGCCCTCACCGGAACCCAGCCGCACCTACACCCCGGTCCCGACTCCCAGCTTCCGGACCTGCGAGCAGTAAACGCATCGGGCAAGCCCCCGGGACCGCGGTGTTCTGCTGTGGCCGCCCGGGCTGACCCGGGTGTGGGGGATGGGGGGTGGGGAGCGGGGTGGCCCGCCGGGGCCCTGGTGGCCACGGCTCAGGGCCGTGGAGCACAGCCCGGGGTGTCTAGGGGGACATGCCTGGCGGCGGGGTACAGGCAGTGGGGGTGGGGGCCAAGGTACAGCACAGCGCAGCCGCAGCCGAGGGTGGGCGGGGACCGGCTGAAGTGGCCAGGGGCCCCGGATGCAATCGGACTTGGTGTCATTTAGGGACACTCTTGGTTCTGCTTTTAGCTACTATGATGAAAACATCCTTTGCCTAAATGGGAATTTACTCCCCTTCCTGAGCTGGCTTCCAGAAGCGCAGTCGGCTCGTTGTTTGGAGCTCCTTACAAGGCACAACCTCGAATCCTTTAGAAATGCCTTTGGCTGCAGGATCATGAAACAAGCGCACCCCCAGAGGCATAACCATGAGACCAGGGAAAAGTGTCCCTGAAAAAGAGAACCAGGACTGGTGTTTGCAGGGTTTATTTAGCCACAGGGGCAGATTCCGCACCCTGATTTTCTCGGTCCATCTTTCATGGTGACAAAGTGGTTGCCACAGCTCCAGGCATCACCCCCCATGGTGACAGCATGGCTGCCGCAGCCCCAGTCTCCACGTCTTCACTGGGCCACAGCTCCAGGTAGGAAGGGAGAGGATGTGTGCGTGATGGCAGGCACGGTGGGGGAGGTGAGAGAGCTCTCCACCGCTTCTCGCCTAACATCGGGGAGGAAGAGATGTTTTCCCGGAGCCCCCTGCGGATTTTGTGTTTTATACCATTGACCAGAACATGGCCCCATGGCCTCTTCCGCTTGTAAGAGATGCCAGGAAAACAGACACTTGGCTTTTCAGGCCCTGTGACAGGAGGCGGGCAGGGCAGAAAGGGCCTGGGAATGGCTGAGGCCGAGCGAACCTTCTGTGTCCGTTCGCGCCCCTTCCTCCAGCTCGTGACTCTGTCACCCTTTCAGTTCCAACCCCGAATATTACCTCTTCTGTGCAGCCCACTTCCGCCGGCAGCCGGTCACGGCTTCCTCCGCCCCTCCCCCTACAGTGCCCGGGGCGGGGGACATCCTGTGACCGGAACCCCTTCCTCTCGACATCTATATTCCCGAAGACAGCTCGCGGGGGGCGTGGGAAAGGCTCGCAGGCTCGAATGTTGTGACGGGAGGGTCGTTCCCCCAGAGTGGGCGGGCGTCGGACCCCCTGGTCTCTGTACGGCCGCCAAAGTGGCACGTCGGGATTTTCTGTGTGTTTCAGGCCTTTGTCGTTTCGCTCCACGGCCTCCACCCTGGCTGTCCGGAGTTCATCTGGAGCACGTCCAGAGGAGCGTCAGGGTCCGTGGCCATCGGCGGGTCTCGTGACGGCTGCCCTCGGTCACGTGACCCGGAGACACCCGGCCCTCCTCCCTTTCGGCTCATGCTGCTGCTGCTGCTTCTTTTTTTTTTTTTAAGTTTATTTATTTTGAGAGACAGAGCAGAGGAGAGGCCGAGAGAGAGAGAGAGAGACAGAGACAGAGAGAGACAGAGAGAGGACCCTAGGCAGGCTCCGTGCCATCAGCGCAGAGCCCGCTGTGGGGCTCGTACTCACCAACCCACCAACCGTGAGCTCATGACCTGAGCGGAAACCGAGAGTCAGACGCTGAACCAGCTGAGCCGCCCGGGCGCCCCTCACGCTTCTGCCCTTTCGTTTTCCAGCTCCGTTTTCATAAACGAAGAGACAATGCAGTAAAATGTTTTGCTAGTTCCTACTAATGACCATTGCGGTCAGAGATGGCGAGGAAGAGCCCCAATCAGAGGGGACGTCCCTGTGGGCCGGGTGCAGGGGCCTCTTAACTAGCCCGACTCCAGCTCGGGGGAGGTGGAGACCACCGTGGTCCCTACGCTATCAGCGAAGGGACTGAGACTCTGGGAGGTGAGGCCACCAGGTCTGGGACCCGCCCCGAGTTCACACTGCTGCTGGAGGTGGAGACGGCAAACCTCACCGGAGCCCTCCTGTTCCCTGGCCAGCGGTGGCGGCAGAGAGATACAGTGTCATGTGTCCCCTCTGGGCTGACGCCACCTGTTGTGTCTTCTCTTATTTTGGTGACCGGGAAGGTGGCCTCTTCCAGATGGGGAGATGGCAGCCGGGGAGCCCCTCCTGGCCTGGGTTCCTGAGTGACTGTGTGGAGCGGAGCAGGGCAGCAGGAGGTGGTGAGGGAGGAACTTTCTGGCTCTCACCCTGCCCCGGGGGGAGCCCGGGGGGAGCGTGGTGGGGGCTGCCTGGACCTGCCCGAGGCAGCTGCACAAGATGTTCTGGATGTCGCCTCTTGTCCGTGCCAGGACTTTGGCAGGGCCTTTGCTCTGGGCTGGCATGGCGGGGCCTCCCGGAACCTGGCGGAGTCACGCGGAACCTGGGCACAGCTGGGGTCCCCCCTGTGGGCACGTCCCTGGAGCCGGGCGCGTCTCCAAAGCCCCAGCTGCTGCTGGAAGGGTGAAGGGGCATCTGTCCAGTGCCAGGAGCCAGGCGTCACCCCTCGGTCGGCGAGGGCCTGGCTGCCGGGGACGCGGTCTGCAGCCTCACCCTTGCCCGGCCCCCTCCACCTTCACCATAGACGCCATCAGTGGCCTGGGGCGTCCTGCCTTGGCCGCCTCGTAAGTGCTCCGTCCCCTTCCCCACATGTGGACCCTTCCCCTCTGCCACCACGCACAGGTGCACGGGCGGGTCCTTCCTGCTCCCCTCGCACCCCACTCCCTTCCGCCGCTCTGACATCACCCGTGTCCCTGGGCTTTGCACCCCCTGGTTGACGTGTCTGTCTGCCCTGGGAGACCGTGGCCCTCGAGGGTGGGGGCTGTGCCGTTTCTGGGCTGAGCACCGGCCTGGCAGGAGGCGGCTGCTTGTGAGGTCGCTGTCAGCTTTGGCCTCTGTCTTAGCCAGGGCTGTCCCGGAGGGAGAGCCTGGTGAGGACCTGGGCGCGTGTCGTTTTCGGGAAGCCTCCGAGGGGGCTGCAGCAGGGTGAGGGAGAGTGAGACGGACCGAGAGACCCGCCTGGGGATACAGGGCTCATCTGGGCCCCGAGGGGCATAGGGGAAGCCAGCAGGCACCCTCCCCTGGAGCGCCCTGCCCCCACCAGCGGAGGGTTGCCCTGGGGGGCATGAAGTTCCCTCCGCTCCCACTACGTGTGCCTTAGGGGGCCCCACTGGGGTCTCACGCTGCTGGGCTGCGGGGCTACAGAGAGCAAATGGAAGGATGCACTGCGGGCACGGGGTCTACGTGTGGCTCTAAGCCTGCCTGCACCTGTTTCCCCCCGCCCCCCCAGCAGACACGCGCCGGAGGGATGTGGGGTGGGTCCAAGAAGCATCTGATTTGATTCCCACTTGACAGACACACTCGGCCCCGAGATGTCACTTGCCTATTTCGTACTGTCCCCTAAAGGATGGGCAAGCATTTTGAAGACTGCAAAACTCACTCTTTCATCCTTCCAAACCACACCCCCAGCGCACCTGCTCTGGGCCCTTTGCCGCCCGTGGGACCGGATACGATGAACGGGAAACCTTGTCCGGTGGCTCTGGGTCCTGTGGGTGGGATTGCTGGGCGCCTGTGGTCTTCAAAGCTCTGGGTGGCCCTGCTCAGGGGTCCGGCAAAACCATGTGGAATCCGGCCTAGTAACGGTGAGTCACGGTCTTCACCTTGGATGGCTGTCTGGGGGGAGGGCCCTGTGAAGGTCACAGAGGCCTCAGGAACAAGGAAGCCCCCTATGAAGCACGCGATTGTGAGCCCATTTTACAGATGAAAAGGGTAAGGCTCAGAAGGAGAAGCTACTGGCTGAAAGTCAGGCAGCTGGCCGTGGCTGAGCTGGGGTTAGAGTCAGGTCTGTCTTTGACCATCACATGACACAAAGGACCACGAGCCTGGTGGCAGAGGCCCCAGCACCCCGCGTGTTCCTGGGGCACCGTGGATTACCTCCTGGGGGTTAGGGTCCTGGTGGCAAAGAGAAGCCAATCCCCCCCACCCCCGACAGGGCTTTGTGCACGGAGCCTAATCAGCTGCTGGACCCCGAGTCTCCCGCTAGAGCTTTCCCCTCTGCGTCATCCGATGTGGAAAATATCTCCCTCCATCTCTCATCACTCACCCCCCCACCTCCCCTCCAATGAGGCAACCGAGAGGTGCTTCTGGCTCTGGGCCCACAAGGGCAGTGTCGGAGCGGGACCCAGCCTGTGGGTGCCACCAGCTCTCTCCCTCGGACCTTGGGGCTTCTCTTCCGAACGCTGGAGGGGTCCTGGCTCGGCAGCGGTGGGCAGTTGGGGGGGGCGTCCCCCTCCCTGCCTCTCTGGGCCCTTCCCTGCCCAGGTAGTGAAATTTTAAACAGGCACATTCCTGCTGCCCAATTTTCATTAATTGGATCTAAAAGGGTTTCTATTTTCTCCCCGAATGCTGATTGATCCAGCCGAGGTAAACAGCACCACCAAAAATGGGGGGGCGCTGCTGCCGAGCGAGATGGGAGGCTAATGTTACTTGACATTTACTCAGGGAGAGGGGGAGAGAGGTGAGTCACACGCCGGAGTCTCAGCCCACAGACTCCGTGGAAATGAGCAGCCGCAAGGCAGGTGGGAATGGGGGGGGTGCTGCGGGAAGATTCAGCTCTCCTGCTCTTCCCGGTTTCGGGGTCCCCTGGGGGGGGTCCTTGCTCCTGGAGGAGAGGGTCTCCGTCCTTAGATGGCTGTGCACTGACTCTGGAGTGAGACCCCTGAGGACGGCGCACCGATGCGTTCCTCCTCGTGCCAGGGAGCAACACGAATGGATGTTCTCTGCCCAGGAAGCCCTCTGCAGGGGGAGGGGGCCAGGCAGGGGGCACCCGGGGCTGGTTTCTCCACCCACCAAAAAAACCAAAAAAAAAACCAAAACATGACCCCCACCCAAACCCAAAAAAACGAAAACAAACCTTGCCACGCCATTGTGGCTTCTGACTGCCTCAGTTTCCCAGTTTGGCGCGAGGCCCACATGAGTTTGCGGGAGGGGTCATTAGGGTCTGGGAGTCCCAGCTGAGGGGAGCCGCTGCACCAGGAAGGAAAACAGACCAGGCACCTGCTGGCCTTACCGCTGACACCAACGGCGGTCCCTCGTGCGGGGCTGGTGTGGGCGCGCGGTCAGCGCTCTGTCTGTCCAGCGAAAGCGCCTGTCATGAACCAAGGTCCGCTGGCTGCTGCCACTCCAGGAGGGAACAGACTGCCCGCTCTGCCCCCTGCCCGGCCTTGCCCTCTCCCACCCGGGCCCCCCTGCACCCCCACTGCATTCTGGAACCATGGGCGCTGGGCTCTGCAGGGCCGCCACCTTGTAGATCTTCCCCTTTTGGGTGCCAGTGGCCTTGACTTTCTGGGACGAGCACATGGCAAGTGGAGCTGATCCAGCCCTAAACCTACTTCTCCCGTTCCGTCCCATCTCGGTCGGGCCCCTCCAGCCAAGCAGCCCCCTTCAGCCAGACTTGGCTCCTCCCTTGGCTCCTCCCTCCCCTCCTCCATCACAGAAGGTCATGACTGAGTCCTCCAGGTTCTGCCTCCCCAGCCTCTCCCAGACCTGTCCGCCCTTCTCCTTCCTCATTGCTGCTGATCTGGCCACGTGATCCCGGCTTTCGGCCGGCTGCTCGGCCTCGGGTCTGGTCCCCGGGGGGCACTCTCCACGCAGCAGCCCCGTGTCCTTTCGCTGCATAGAAGACTCCAGCAGGGCACCCGTTCCCAGGGCTCCCGGCTCTCATGGTTGCTGTGGAGCAGTCGGCTGTCAGTCTGACTAGGGTTCTCGGCTCGTTTTGGTTTGTTTTCTTTCTCTGCTTGCTGCTAAGTGTGTTCTCTCCTTCCCTGTGAATTTCTCCAGCTTCGCTCTGATGGATTCTTTTTCTTGATCCCTCGGGGCACTTTTGGGGTGTCTTGTATCTATGGTTTGGTGTCTTCTCTCAGTTCTGGAAATGATCAGCCGTTGTCTCGTAAACAATGTCTCTGCTCCTTTCTCTCCTTCTAGGGCTCCAATCAAACCCCGTCTTTCCATCTTCTCTGTCTCTTACCCTCTCCCTTTGCCCATCCCTGTGTCTCTCTGCAGTACATTCGGGATGTTATCTTTTGACCTAATTCTTTCTTTGGTTGTGTTTAATCCTTTCTTAAACCCGTCCATCCAAGGCTTTCTATGCCTTATTATTTTGAAATATAATATATGTGCATGAAATGCATAAATTATCAACATACAGTTTTGCAGTAGAGTGAAAAATAAACGTGCAATTTAATGAATGATTAGGAATCATTCTAATTGATTAATGTGTATGGGACCATGACCAATAGGTTGAAGAAATAAAGTCTCTGGGTTTTTAAAAAAAAATGTTTATTTATTTTGAGAGAGAGAGCGAGACTGAGCATGAGCAGGGGAGGGGCAGAGAGCAAGAGGAAGACACAGAATCAGAAGCAGGCTCCAGGCTCTGAGCTGTCAGCACAGAGTCCAACACGGGGCTAGAACCCACGAACCGTAAGATCTTGTACTGAGCCGAAGCCGGACACTCAACCTACTGAGCCATCCAGGAGCCCCTGAGTTTTTTTTTTTTTAAGTAATCTCCACCCCCAACATGGGGCTCGAACTCACTACCCCGAGATCAAGAGTTGCACGCCCCACTGACTGGCCCCCTAAAGTCTTTGAATTTTAAATTTCAGTGATCATAATGCTCATTCCTAGGGCTTCTGCTTTTTTTTTTGTCAATTTGCTATGTCACTTTTTATAGTTTTATATTTTCCAGTGATGTTTCATGCTTATCTTTTTATCTTTTTATTTTATTTATTAAAATTAAAATAAATTTTTTTTTTTTTGGGAGAGAGAGACAGTGTGAGTGGGTGAAGGGCAGAGAGAGAGGGAGACCAAGAATCCAAAGCAGGCTCCGGGCTCTGAGCTGTCAGCACAGAGCCTGATGTGGGGCTCAAATTCCTGAACCGTGAGATCATGCCCTGAGCCGAAGTCGGACGCTTAATCAACTGAGCCACCCAGGCGCCCCTTTTTATTTTTTTTAAAACATAGTAAGCTTCGTTGTGTGTTAATTCCAATACCTGAAACCTTTGCAAGCTTATTTGTAAGTGTTTTCATTTGTTTGTTTTCTCACGGTGTCTTATTTCCTTGCATGCCTACTTTTCTTTGTTTCGATCACAGTATTTGAAAAATTGAGCACAGACACCATCGAAAGCTCGGATGGAGTCACTTCCCTCCATAAAGGAATTTTGTTGGCGTCCCCCACACACTTGGTAGGACTCCCCGGCTGGACCCACCTGACTCCAGCTTGAGTGTCCCAAAAATAGTGGAGTCATTCAAACCCAACTCTTCCCATCGCGCCCCCCCCCAACCTCGAATGTAGCCCTTGGGGACCCAGCTAACCCTGGAAAAGAGTCTTTTGTTAGTCTGTGGGCCCTGGGCTTTTGGGCTTTTGTTTCTGTTCCCTCCCCCCCTTTTTTTTTCTTTGTGCAGCTGGCAAAGAGAAGGCTCCTCTGTGCTTGGAAAATTCCCTTTAGGCAGAAGAAGCCTCCATGTTCATGCCTTGCTCTGAGTTCCTATTTTCCCTTTTATTTGTAATTTTTAAAATGTTTTTATTTATTTTTGAAGGAGAGAGAGAGAGAGAGACAGAGCATGAGCTGGGGAGGGGCAGAGAGACAGGGAGACACAGAATTGGGGGCAGGCTCCAGGCTCTGAGCTGTCAGCACAGAGCCCGACGTGGGGCTCGAACCTACGAACCGTGAGATCATGACCTGAGCTGAAGCCGGATGCTCAACCGACTGAGCCCCCCAGACGCCCCACAAAATGTCTCATTCTTTTGGAAACGTTTAATGCTTTTGCAAATATGTCTGTATCTCTATATTAGGTGCAGATATTTCAAGTTAAGTTGCTTTAGAAGCCGGGTCAGAATAACCCAGCCCGTCCCTCCTCAGAAGCCTGAGTTATCTTTCTAAACAGGAGATCTGGCCACACGTCTGCTCTGTGAAGTGTTGACAGGCTACTGCTGCCCTTCAGTAAAGATCCCACTCTTAACTGTGTCTCCCAAGATCCTGGCAGATCTGGCTGTAGGCACTCCCTTCTGAAAATGTACCCCTCCCCATTCCCCTTGGGCCCCCCCCCTCAGTCACACTGAGCCATTCCGGTCCCTGAGGGCCGCTTGCCTCTGGGTATAGATGAGGGCTGTTTGGTTCCTTCAGGCTGAGCTGCCTTTCCCCACCTCTCGGCCTGGTTAAGTCCTGCTTGCCCTCTAAGTCTCATTGCCTCTTCCAGGAAGTCTTCCCTGACTACTCCACCCCAGCCTCTTCCTAGATCAGGTGGCTTCTCCGGGTTCCCCCAGGGCCTTGTACATCCCCCGTCACAGCACTGACCACACTGGATTGTAATCACCTGGTTCCCTGCTTGTCACTCCATTAGACGGTGGGCTCGGTTAATATTTATTGAATGGATGGATGGATGGATGGATGGATGAATGACTTCTCACTCCTGCCCTAACCTTATCATCTGTCCCAGCTCTTTGGACACCCATCTCCTATCCCCAACTGCACTGGCAGTGCCCGGGGAGAAGGAAGGACTGTTCTTCATTCCCCCTCCGCTGCACCTGCCCAGTCCTTGGCGCAGAACGGCGCCAGGCTCCTCCTAGCACACACTGCCCCTGATGGTTAGGCCCTCTCTCTGGCCCCGAGATCAAGAACTGGGACTAGAGTTCCCAGGAATAGGAGAATATACCGGGGGGAGGGGGGAGTTTTACTTCAAACTACAGGAGACCCTGTTTCGTGTAAATTTCATTTCTGTGCCCACAAATTCTAAAGCCCACTGCTAAGGGAAAGTCAGGCGCAGAGGTGTTCCGTCCAGTGATGACCCGAGGGCTCTGGGTCTCAGACTTGGGTTAGAATTTCTGACTGTGAGACCTGGAGGTCGTAATTGAACCACTTAGTCTACCCACTGCAGCACAGAGGAAGCCGTGCTATTTACCTCTGAGCATTCTCCGACATGGGCGTTTGCAGCAGATAAAATCCCTGTGCCTTCCTGCTCTGTCTTTGCTGACTCCGTGCTCCTTTCCAGAATGTCCTCTCCCTTCCCAGACTAGTTACATCCGCCTCGTCCTGCAAGGCCAGGAGAGCTCATGCTGCCCACCGTGATCCCCGCAGGCCTTGGCTGGCATCTCCCTCGGCGATGTGAGCAGCGCAACATTCACGGAGAGGATTGGGGGTGCCCGGGGGGCTCAGTCGGTTAAGTGTCCGACCTCAGCTCAGATCATGATCTCATCGTTGGTGAGTTCGAGCCCCGCACCTGCTATCAGCGCAGGGCCCGTTTCGGATCCTCTGTCTCCCAAACATTCATTTGGAGCATTGATTGAGCACCTCCTGTGTGCGGGGCCCTGTGCTGGGGACCCAGTGATGGGTGAGAACTACAAGGCCCCGTCTCTTGTTCTCGGGCCGCGTTCCGGACTCGTCAGCAGGAGGCTCTTAGGAAAGCTGTCTGCTCGCCTGGCCTCATGGGGGTTCCCATCTCCCCCAACCCCATTCCTGGGGCCCCTCGGAGGAGGGTTGTGGGACGTAGGTAGGGTGTATGCGGCATGTCCTTTGTCCCCTGGGAGGTCTGTCCGTGGAGACTGCAGAGCAGGGGCAGCACTTTTGAGGGCTGGGGATGTGGTCTCCCCCAGTGCCCGGCTTGGGACCTGGATGCGGAGAGGGAGGGGGCCACTTCAGATGCAGGGGGAGCCCTGGAGGAGAAACCTGTCTGACAGGCAGTGCAGGGGTGGGTGTACGCGAGGGGGGTGCGGGAGGTGGGGCAAGGTGGCGAGGAATGCCGATTCGGCCAAAGCACGTTTGGGGGGACCATCCAATGAGGTGGCAGGGATTTGGGGGTGAGCGACGACAGGTTGAACCCCCTTTCCCCCGCCCCCGGGCCCCCAGCGGCATGGGGACTTGGCGCCTGTTCCTTGGGGTTCTGGAACACACAGACCTCATTTCCCTCCCACCACCTTCCCTGGAAGGAAAACACTCAGGGACTTGGTTGAACCTTGGAATTAATTTCATTCAAAGTGTAGCCCCGGCGTCTGATCATGTGGGACCTTCATAATAAGATTACTTAATCACATGCTTACTCAGGGACAAGGGAGGCGGGGCCAGCGCCTGGGGGAGAGCTCCAAGGCCCCGCCTCCACTTCCCACGCCAGCACCCCTCCCCCGAGCCCCCTCCCTTCCCAGCAGACATTGTGGGATGGAGCCCCTTGGCATTCGGGGCTCCCTGTCTCGGGAATGGGGACAATGATGGCAAGAGGGAAGACCAGGCAGGACACACATGACCCTGATGGCCCATAGCAAGAGCCTGGAAGGGTCAACCGTTTCTGTCCCAACCTCGTGGTGCTCGGAGCAAGATCGGGGTTGGACGCTCGGGTCCTTGGGGCGTCTAACTCCTCTAACTCGCGGAGGGTTTTTCTCTTTGGCTGTCAAATCCACAGGAGGATGTAAGCCCCCCACCCCAGGGTGCCGGGTCGTGCCTGTGTTTCACCAGTGCCTGGAATATGCTAGAATGAATCAGTGACTCCCCGTTGGTCTTAAGTCCAGGCTGGGGACCTTCTGCTTCTTTCTGTGTCTCACCGGAGGGCCATGAAGGGTCACTGACCACCAACCTCCTCATAAAACAGAGAGAGAGAGAGAGAGTGGCCAAGAGGCCTTCCAGGCAGGTCTGTGACATAGATGAGATGTGGCAACCCAGACAGGACCCTGGCACGGAGCTGGGCACAGCGAGCGCTCCATGGGTCTGCCGACAGTGGTGTTTGGGGGTTCACTCCTCCACCCCGATTTTGGTGAGATTTCAGGCTGATCGTGGTGCCTCGGCTCCCCTTCAGCAGAGGGGAACGTGATGGGGGCTCCCACGAGGCACTGGGAGGATCCTGACGGCCCACAGAAGCCCGCTGGGGGCAGAGCATGCCCGAGGCGCACATATTCCTCCGGGGTACAATTCTTGTGCATTGTAATGTGCTTTAAAGTAGATTAAATGTGGGGCGCCTGGGTGGCTCAGTCAGTTAAGCGTCTGACTTCGGCTCAGGTCATGATCTCATAGTTCCTGGGTTCGAGCCCCGCGTCAGGCTCTGTGCTGACAACTCAGAGCCTGGAGCCTGCTTCGGATTCTGTGTCTCCCCTTCTCTCTGTCCCTGCCCAACTCACGTTCTGTCTGTCTGTCTCTCTCTCAAAAGTAAATAAACATTAAAAAAATAATAAAGTAGATTAAATGCTTCCTCTGCATCCCCATACCTGGTCTCAGTTACGGAGGCCGTGGCGGGCGGATGGTTTAGTGACCTGAGCCCAGCGACGGACTGTGGCTGCCCAAGGCCACACAGCTAGCTGCGGGACCGGAGGCCACGTTTCCCCGCATCTCTCCTGCCAGCGTGTTGGGGGCAGCGGGAAAGAGAGGGTGCGGGGAGCGTTTGTCTGCCTCTCGAGCTGGCCCGCCTTCCTTTTCGCGGGTGATGTGGCCTGGAGCTCGGAAGCGACTCTGTGCAGTACGGGGAAGCAGACAAGACCGGAGTGGGGAAGTCTGTTCTAGAATCCAGCTGTCACTCTGGACAGAGGCCCGAGGGTCGTCTCCACTTCCCGCCGGTTCCTCTCCTCGCATATCCAGCTGCCGCCCATTCGCTCTCTCCGTGTCCTCCCTCCAGCCCCACCGCCACCACCCCGTGGGTCCTCGCTGTCTGGAAGCCTCCACAGAGGGGCCTGAGGGATTGGCTTAAGCACATAACAGAGCCTGTTGTGCCCCAGCTTAACCCCCC
>PISW01008391.1:0-32723 GCA_004023785.1 Mungos mungo
TCTCTCTCTCTCTCTCTCTCTCTCTCTCTCTCTCTCTCTCTCTCTCTCCCTCTCTCTCTCTCTCCCTCTCTCTCTCAAACATAAAATAAAATATTAAAAAAAAAAACTACCATAAGATCCAGCAATCCTACTTCTGGGTATGTATACAGAAGTACTGAAAACAAGAGCTCAAAGATATATTTGCACACCCATATTCTTAGCAGTATGATTCAAGGTAACCAAGAGGCGCTCATGACCCTAATGCCCATGAATGGATAAATGGATAAACAAAGTGTGGAATATTATTCAGCCTCTAACAAAGGAAGGAAATCTTGTTACATACCACAACATGGATGAACCCGGAGGACATTACGCTAAGTGAAATAAGCTAGTCACTGAAGGACAAATATTGCCTGACTCCACACGCACGAGACACATGTACGAGATAGGAGATACATTGTAGAGTCAGAAAGTAGAATGCTGGTGTCCAGGGGCTGAGGGAAAAGGGAAATATGGAGTTGCTATTCACGGGGATGTAAAGTTACAATTATATCAACTGAGTAAGTTCTAGACATCTGCTGAACAATCACATTGTGATTATGGTTAACAATACCGTATTACACATTAAAAATTTTGCTAGAAGGTAGATCTCACTTAAATATTCTTACAAACTTTTAATAAAAAAGAGAGGAAGGAATCCTATCACCTACTACAACATGGATGAACTTCGAGGACATTAAGCTAGGTGAAATAAACCAGTCACAAAAGAACAAATTCTATAAGATTCCACTTAGGTGAGTTATCGAAAGTAACGAAATTTATTAAAAAATAAAGCAGAATGGTGGTTAGTTAACAGCAAGTGGAGCAGAGGCTAAAAAAAGTTTTGTTACTTAATGGGTATAGAGTTCAGTTCTACAATATGAAAAAGTTCTGCAGATCTGTGTCAGCACAGATGTGAAACACTTAACAATAGTGAGCTGTCCATTTACAAGTGGCTAAAATGGTACATTTTATGTCATATGTTTTTATTACAATACAAATAAATGGAAAATAAATGATAAAAGAAATGGAAAAAGTAAAAAATGAGATTTGAAAAATGAGAAGAGGTTACCTTTAAGTTATTGAAGCCTCAATTTGTTTATAGTTCACATACATGAAAGATTGAATAGTAAAGAAGTAAAATATATACAGGTGACAGATAGAAGATGACAGATGATAGATAGATAGAGAGATAGACAGGTAAACATAGTCAGATAATTATTTTGTAACTGCAGTTTTATACCTAGCCAAAAGGGCATTTATTTAAGGGAGTGTAACAAGAAAGATCTATATTTGGATATACAAATTCTGAATACACTACTTACCCAAATGTCTTCGAAGAGTCAATTAACAGATTTTAAAAGGACAATACTGCTTATGACTAAGAACAAAGAGGAGGGTGATAAGAGGAGATAGAGATATTCAGAGAACACACACATTAACAACAAAAAGAAAAAGTAAAAATAACATCTGGGTGTGAACTCCAGCAAAATAAAAAACAAATTATGACCACATTAATTATTGCTTGTAATGAGGCCCTGAAAATTAATGATTGCGTAAATTAGGATTTATAAAATAAATGGGAATACTAGTATTGAGGAAACGGTTGGCTTCCTAACACCACAAGTTCTGGGGTCAGTAGTTAATAAAATGTATGTAACTAATGTATTTCTGCAGACAAGAAAATTAGCGCGTCTTTATGTCTAATCACAAGACTTCTCTTAGCAACATAAAACATTTTTCTTCCACCTAAACATACAAAAGGAAACCTGTATATCAGACCAGTTTACTAGCTGAACATTTGAAGGTCATTTGTGCAAAGAGTGAGAAAAATAATTGATTTGAACCAAATTTGCATTCATAAAAGTTTCAGAGATGTATAAACTGCAGCTCATATTTATGACATTTAAAGGAAATCAATTCAAAACTCTTTTGATCACAAGTGACTTATGAATAAAATTAAAACAGTTGCATAAGAAAAATACACTATTTTGTTAATGTAAATGGTATGTATACCATACTGAAACTCAGAGGGAAAGTACTTGATCTTATTTCTCCCAAAGACATCAACAGTAGCTACACCAAAAATAAACAAGATGATGACCACGAATACTTCTAGCATAAGCTTCACAACACACATATAGACTCATAATTTTTGGTAAGTCCTCAATTATATGTATTGTATTGCAAAAGCAAATAGTGGTGTTATATTTCAGTAAGTCCTACTGACTAATGAAGAGATTGCAAAGAGAAATAATATTAAATACATTTCAAGGCAGTACTAGACCAGAAAGTGAGGGGAAAGAGAAATAGCAAGATACTGGATTGAATGAATACCTCCACGCAGGAAACCACACACACATAAACAAATATTTCATTAAATATAGATCTGACAAGGCATAAAAATAAACAGAGTCTTAAATTCAAAACCTGTTGGTTAGGAAAACAGAAGTTGCTCATTTTCACTGTAGAAACATAGGAATGAGAAGGAAAAATTCCAATGTGTATGTCTGTGTGCGTTTGTGTGTGTGTGTGTGTGTGTATGTGTGTGTGTGTGTGTGTGTGTGTGAGTAAGCTTACTAGTTTACTTCCCATGGATTGGAATTTGCATTTAGAGAGATACATCACCTCCTTGGAGTGCTGTCATTAGCCCCTTTGTCCAAAGTATCCCTTCATTTTCATCTCTCTTGGAACAAAATCTTTCAGAATACCTTGTATCTAAGGCGGTTACATTTTTAGTTACCATTCAGTCTCTTAGCTCTTCCTGAAGGTTTTACCGTTTAGATACATACTAGATTAACATCTGGTGGTTCTCCTGGCCGTGTTCATAGGCAACAGCCTCTTAGTCAAGGGCATCCCAGCGGATAAAATGGTTTTTTTTCTCTTTTCCCATATGATGAAATGTTGAGACTCTGGTCTCCATGGGTATTTGTACTCTGATGTCTGTTGGGCCTGTTGATGGAGAGTGGTTGGCAAGTGAAGCAAAAACATAAAAAACACAGGCCCCAATAACACTATATGCTTTGCAGCATCCGTATCAAATCCCCCAGACTAGCTCCATGTACCTCTTGGGGCTCGCAGGCAATCTGTGGTCAGTCTCTTGCTGTTACTCTAACTCAGGCAACGAGGAATTAGATTTTCACACAGTGATGCTGGCCTGCTTGCTAACACACACCCTCCCCCGTTGGCTAATTTAGTTCCATCCTATGGCCATAAGGGAGGTATCCCCCTCTGCAAGTTTTGGAGGAGACTTCACAGAATGAGGTAGTTCATGTGAAACCCTCATTCTTTGGATGCTTTGTTACCAAAGACTAGGTAAAGTTGTGGATGTGTGCTTGGGTGGTAGAAACTTTTAAGGGTTCAGGTTATGGGTTCCACAGTTTAGGATGTGAAGTAGTGACAAAACGAAAGCAAACAGTACATGTTGGTGGTGGTCAAAATACAAGCTTATCCGCAGAAAGCAGTGCCTTCCCCGGCTGTCTCTACCTTTGGGGAAATCCAATTAGTGGGCCAAGAGCAAGTAATGGCATCTCTCTCATCTGGGGCCAAAGCACCCTATCCACTGTGTTAATTATTTTTTAAGTTTTATTTTTATTTATTTTGAGAAAGAGAGAAAGTATGCAAATGAGGGAGGAACAGAGAGTGGGAGAAAGAGGGAGAGAGGGAGAGAAAATCCCAAGCAGGTTCCACACTGTCAGTGCAGAGTCTGTGCTGGGACCTGAACTCGCCAACTGTGAGATCATGACCTGAGCTAAAGTTGGATGCTTAACCGACTAAGCCACCCAGGAGCCAATTATTTTAACCATATCACTTTGGGTGATATATGATGAGGCCAGATGTAGACCAAGAGAAAGAAACGAGAAAGAATGTTACAATTTCGTTACAGTTCCCTGGGGGAGAACACGGTATGCTACATAGGGCCATGGAGGGGAGGCACTGGGGTCAATCATGAGGCAGCGAAAGGGAACGACAGGTAAGTGTCTTATTGTGGTGTCCGTGGGAAGGACAGGTGAGGCAGGGCAAGTAGGTTTAGGATTGGCCAACTCAAATGAATTTGCAGACTCGGGGGCAGTAGACGCTACCCCTGGTTGTTTTTGATCTGGCCTTGGGGGAATAGGTGGGTGTATACTTGCCCAGAGTGTGAATGCCCAATAGGGAGGTGATTGGGAGTGTGAGCTTACTGGGTTACTCAGGAAGAGGGACTGTCTGGCATTAGCCAGAGCCTAAAAACTGGGCCAAGACAGAACACTCACACACACACACACACACACACACACACACACACACATACACCAAACACTGCATTACAATCGCAGAAAACTTAAATGATCAGAGGAAATGTTATAGCTATAAATATCTAAATTAAGAAAAAAAGAAAAGCTTAAATGCATAAAGAGCATAGGAGGTACAGACTTTCAGTTACAGAATGAGTAAGTCACGGGAATGAAAAGTACAGCAAGGGGAATGTGGGCAATGATATTGCAATAGGCCTGGATGGTGACAGACAGTAGCTATGCTTATGGGGAGCACCGCACAACCTGGAGACTGGTGGAAACACTAGGTTGTACACCTGAAACTAATATAACAGTGTGTGTCAATTATTCTTCAATTTGAAAAAGACAAAAGAAAAACTCTAACTAACTTGACTATAAAACAGAGAAGTGCAAGAGCAAAACCTAATGCAGGCAGAAAGAAGGAAATAGCAAATATTAGAGTAAACATTAATGAGACAGAGAATTTTAAAAATAGAGAAAATCTGTACAGCCAAAACTGTATCTTTGGAAAGATCGACAAAATTACCAAAACTTTGGCTTAGGTCAACCATAAGAAGGAGAGGTTTGACCAAACTGTTAAATTCAGGGATGCCTGGGTGGCTCAGTCGGTTGTGCATCCAGCTCTTGGTTTCAGCTCAGGTCATGATCTTACGGGTTCGTGGGTTTGAGCCCCACGTGGGACTCTGCGCTGAAGGTGTGAAATATGCTTGGGATTTCCTCTCTCTCTACCCCTCCCCTAATAGTGTGCATGTGTGCACACACTCTCTCTCTCTCTCCAAATAAATAAATAGCATTTAAAAAAAGAATCAGAAGTGAAAGAGGGACTAACATCGATGTTTTACTGATAGGAAATTTGAGACCAAATTAAATGATTTTTTAAAGTTACAGAAAAAATAAGTAACTAAAACTGGATTCAGTCCCAATTTTCTTGTCATCAGAATTTGTACTCTTTTACCTGTGTAACAGGGACCTCCAGGTTAAAGCAGCCATCTCCTTGGCATAACTAAAACGCAGGCTGTGTTCTAACATCAGCTTGTAAATCTGAAAATTAAAGAAGGAAAATAAAACCAAAATCACCCGGAGCTCTATCTCGGGAGACCACAATGCGTTGAAAACACAGGCGTGTCAGCTCTACAGTGCATTCTGGGTCATCTATCAGCATTTCTGTCACTAATTTGATCCCTCTATTACTGCCTCATTCCCAAGCAGTTCTGAAATGGATGTTATAAATAATATTCTCTAAACACAGGCAGTACACAAGCTATAATACACTTACAATTAAGTCTGATGCAAAACATTGACAGTAAACTGAAAGTTAATTCACTAATGGGAGGCTACTCCCTGTCAAAGGCATTTAAGGCCAGAATATTCAAGCAAAAAAAGGAGATAGACTTCACTTCTGAGAAACCATGCCAAATGGAATGGTCCTCAGTGTGAGTCTCAAATTTTATTCAATAGTTTTATTCAATAATTCTCTGCCCTGGAAACAGAATTTTAGAGTTTGTTAATTTCTGTTCCTTTGTCATAATTTATCATTCAGTTAGTAGAGGTTTACTTTCAAAAAATAGAAGGAAATTTGGGTAAGTATTAAGTTTAATCTCCAGAAATGACCGCTGTTAACATTTTAGAATGCATGCGTTTAGACTCTTTCCCATGGAACTATGTATGGATATGTGTATAGATACAGATGTATACAGATGTTAATTCCGTATAAAGTGTCTCAAACTTTCTACTTAAAAATATGTTACAGAAATATTTTCATATGAAAAATAGCTTTACAGGGGCTTCTTGCTGGCTCAGTTAATCGAACGGGCAACTCTTGATCTTGAGGTTGTGAGTTCGAGCACCATGTTGGGTATAGAGATTATTTTAAAAATAGTTTTACAAATTCATTTATAAGAGCTGGACATTCCATTAATCAGTATTTAGATTGTCTGCCATTACGATCAATGCTAAAATATACATATATATGTATGCTTTCGTCCCTGTTTTTCAACAATATGTTGTATCCCTACACCATACCTTGGTCCAAATTCCTAGAAGGGCAATTGCTGAATCAAAGGAAATATGTGTTTAAAATTGCCATCCAAAATCAGTGTGCCAGTATGATCACACCAATAATATAAAAGAGCAGCCAGATTGCTGTGCAGGTCATAGACCCACCAATCATTTATGAGAGAAGTCTGGATTTATTTGTATTCTATTTTTTTTGTATATTATATACTCTTTCCTTTTGATGTTGAGAAATTGTTTTTGGTCTTCTGGTTTTTGATCTTTTAACAAAAGGATTTTGTGGGAAGAGTAGTCATTGCTAAGACCATCTCTGGGTCGAGGAAAGTTTTGAGTCAGAGAAGAAACAGCATTCCCCAAATAAGTGGTAGTGTGGAGCTGCGCACTCCCGGGGTCCCCCAGGAAGAAGAGAATTTGAAGGGGAAACTACAGAAGTTCCTAAAACCGGTCTAATCAGCTTTCATGCAAGATGTTGATTTTTATGGGAACACCCTGGGAAGCAATATGAAAGGTATTGCTAATTTGAAAGAAATTGGGGCTAAATAAAATCTTGCAAATACTTGCACCTGTGATTGGAGCTGAGGCTGTCCCTTACCTGTTGCTGTGATGCTGATACGTATCAAAACGTTTTCACTCCTAAACCAGGCAGATTTCTGTCTTTCTCAAGTTAATTAGAGAACTTGTGGAGGTCCTGACTGATCGCTGTGGAAAAGGGACTGAATGAGAATGTTTTATCTGCTAACACTCAAAAAAGAAAAAATTCCACGTAGAGCCAAATGTCTGTCAGATATAGCAATGAATATTTATCTGCTACATCAGTGCATCGTGACATCTCACAAGTCTATTGTGTATCTCAGAGGGGAGATCCTCCAACTGTGGGGAATTTTGTTTCTAGTTACTGACTGTGCAGTGAGCATAGACATGGGATGGGGTTATTATGTGAATTTTCAAGCAAGCACAGACCTGTTGTGGCTCTAAGTGCAAAAAGTCACTGTTTCTATTTTTTTTTCCAGGCAAAACATCAGATAGATGATATGATACCTCTACATGTGGATAACTTTTATACAAACTAGCAGATATTAAAGTCCTACATATTATTCATAGTTCTATAAAACAGAGAGAAAAAACTGCATAGATATCATATAGTTTCACTCATATGTGGAATTTGAGAAACTCAACAGATGAACATACGGGAAGGGGACGGAAAAATAAGATAAAAACTTAGAGGGAGGCAAACAATTAGAGACACTTAAATACAGAGAACAAACAGAATTATTGGTGGGGAGGTGGGGGGGCGAGTTAAATGGGTGATGGACACTAAAGAGGGCACTTTTCAGGATCAGCGCTGGGTGTTGTATGTAAGAGATGAATCACTGTTCTACTCCTGAAGCCAAGACTACACTGTATGTTAACTAACTTGAATTTAAATTAAAATAAAACAAACAAAGGCACTTCTAAAGGTTTCTCTGTTACATTTGCATTTTGAAATCACTGAAAATACTTTTTTATTGTATCTACCACATTTCACTAGTTTGTGCGCAAATCTGTCATTTACTTTTTAGGGCCTTCACATTAGCCAATTCCAAAGGAATGTTCATGTTGTGTATTTGAATGGCAAGGGAGAGGCATTGACAGAAGGTGAATGCACCCTCTGGGTTGTGCTACAAAGGCCTGTTCCTTTAGAGTTTTCTATGTTCTCTCTCTTGTTTGTTTGTGGTTTTTTTTTTTTTTTTTTTACATATATGCATTCTTTTTGTTTTTTCAATTTATTTTTTACTTTTTTTTAATTTTTTATTTAGAGTTTATTGTCAAGTTGGTTTCCATGTAACACCCAGTGCTCTTTCCCACAAGTGCCCTCCTCCTTGATGACAGTCAAACAAACAAGAAATCTTGTGACCTCCATGACTTTATTGCTTTTACATGGAGCAATGTTTGCACTTTGGGTTCAGATAAAGCTGAGATTAATCCAAGGATCTGCACCTTCAAATCATCAGAATAATTGTTATTCCTTTCAAAGAAAACAATATGGTAGCTCCACAAAAGCCAAATTGAGACACTTACCTTAGTCATTAGCTTCCTCTTTTCCCAAAAAGTATCCATGTTCCTTCTTCAGCATTTTACTACAAAGGCATGCATCCCTAAACCTTCAAATCTGTTATTTGTGTTAATTGTAAATCTAGATAAATGAAATAATAAAATCTGTATTATATTTTACTGCCTTATATAACAGCATATTGCTGCATTCAGCCATATTAACTCATTTCATTACCGTATAGAACTCTGTTGTATGAATATGTTGTGAATATGTATATTTATACCCTATACTGATCATTTGGTAGGAGGAGGGATTATTGGTTCTTATCTATTATAAATAATGATACTGTAAACATTCCTGTAGGTTTTTCTTGGTGCGCAAGAACAGGTATTCCAGGGAAACATACTAATAAGCAGAATTGTTGGTCATAGGATAGACCATACTTACCATTAAATAAATAATGCTGAATTTTCAAATGTTTCACCATTTCACATCCTCACACCAATGAATGTGAGTTGTAGATAATCATCGGCAGTTGGTATTGGCAGCCGTTTCAATTTAGTTCTTCTGATGAGTGAGCAATGACTGAATTATGTATTTGTGAGTTCCTGAATACTAATGAAGTAAACACTTCTCATATGTTGGATATCTCCTTTTGCGAAGGCATGTTCCAGTCATTTACACATTTTTCTATTAAGGTGTTTATTTTCCTATTACTTATTTGTATAAGATCTTCATATTGATACGAGTCTCTTTTACAGTTGTATGTACAACTATACTTCTCCACTCTAATTTAACTGTTACTCACTTAATGGTATCTTTTGATGAAGAGAATTTCTTATAGTTAATTAGTTTAAGTTATCAACTTTTTGTTTCAGAATTAATAAAGTTTTCTCAAATTCAAGTCCATGATTCTCCCATATTCTCTTATGAGACATTATTTTCTTACATTTCTCATTGAGGTCTAAAATCAGTCTGGAAATGATTTTTGATGTAAGGTGAAGGCATTTTTTACTTTTTAATTTTTTTTCACGTTCATTTATCTTTGAGAGAGAGAGAGGCAGAGCATGAATGAGGAACAGGCAGAGAGAGGGAGACACATAATCTGAAGCAGACTCCAGGCTCTGAGCTGACAGCTCAGAAACTGTGGGGCTCGAACTCAGAAACTGTGAGATCACTACCTGAGTCAAAGTCGGATGTTTAACTGAGTGAGCCACACAGTTGCCCTGGGATTTTCCCTTTTTTAATTGGATGTTTAAAGACCTCATTATCATCATGTGAAAGACTACCCTATGGTTTGCAGCTGATATACAGTGTATCCAAATGTGAAGGCACCTACATATGGACACTCTTTAACTTCATAGACCTCTCTGTCCACTCTTATGCCAATACTACACAAGAGCAGCTTTATTAAGAGCTTCAAAGCCAGGAAAACAAACCATTTCAAGAGATATTAACCATTCCGTATAAATTTTAGAATCAGCTTGAAAAATTGCACACACAACTATTGAAATTTTTATTGGCATTGTGTTGAATATTTTTGCAACATTATGACTTCTTAATCATGAATGCTGTATATTCTTACCATTATTTAGTGACATAATTTCTCTCAATAATGATTTTTAATTTTCTGGGAATAAATTTTATTCTTCTTTTGTTAAATTTATTAGAAGGAATTTGTTTTAAAATGATATGGAAAATATCATCTTTGTCTTGTTATGTGTAAATATAAAATTCATAATCTATATTTATATTTTATCCACTGTGCTTGCTGAAATCACTTGTCAAGTTTAGTCATTTTTCTGCAGATTGTATGGACTATTCTATAGAAGTGCCATATGGGAGAATAGCAGTTTTATATATTTCGCCTTGGTTAGATTCCTTTTATACCTATTTTTAAATTTTTTTAACATTTATTTATTTTGGAGTGTCACAGAGAGACAGGGTACAAGTAGGAGAGGGGCAGAGAGACAGGGAGACACAGAACAGGAAGCAGGCTCCAGCACAACTGTGAGATCATGACCTGAGCCAAGTCAGATGCTCAACCGACCTAGCATCCCAACCGCCCCAAGATTCCTTTTAGTTCCATTTGCCTTAACGCACTGACTATGACTTCTAATGCAATGGTAAGTGAAAGTAGTGATAATGGGCATCCTTTTCTTCCTTCCTGTTCTAGAAGAGATGTGTTCTACGATTTTGTTGTAATTTTTTGAATTTTTTATTTTTTTAACATAAAAGATACATTTACTTCTATTTGTTCATCAAAAAAGAATGTTGGAGGGGCGCCTGGGCGGAGCAGTGGGTTGAGCATCCGACTTCGGCTCAGGTCATGATCTCATAGTCCGTGAGTTCAAGCCCCGCATCGGGCTCCGTGCTGACAGCTCAGAGCCTGGATCCTGCCTCAGATTCTGTGTGTCTCTGTCTCTATGCCCCTTTCCTCACTCTCACTCTGTCTCTCCCTCAAAATAAAATAAAGACATAAAAATTTTTTTCATAACAGAATAATAATAATAACAATAAAGAATGCTGGAATAATTATTTTAACTGTAGGTGTTAGAAATGCCACAACAGGAATCAAAGTTATCATCTTAAACATCTCTTTTTAAACTATTGTATTTATAATTAGAGTTTCATTCCTTTTAACAACACACAAAAAATGCTTTTTTATTGTTTTTTTGTTGCAAGTTTTTATTTAAATTCCAGTTAGTTCGCATATAGTGAATTATTAATTTCAGTAGTAGAATTTAGTGATTCATCATTTCTATACAACACCTGATGCTTATCACAAGTGCCCTTCTTAATACTCACCATTTAACCCATTCCACCACCCAACTCCCATCCAGCAATCCTCAGTTTGTTGTCTATAGTTAAAAGTCTGTTTTATGGTTTGCCTCCCTCTCTCTCTCTCTCCTCCCCTTGTTCATCTTTTAATTTCCTAAGTTCTACATATGAGTGAAATCAAATAGTATTTGTCTTTCTCTGTTTTGCTTCTAACGTAGTACACTCTAGCTCCATCCACATTGTTGCAAATGGCAAGATTGCATTTTTTAGGGTTAGGTAATATTCTGTTGTGTATATATATATGTACTGCATTTTCTTTATCCATTCATCAGTCAGTAGGCATTCGGGCTCTTCCATAATTTGGCTATTGTTGACATGCTGCTATAAACATCATGGTGCATGTATCTCCTTGAATCAGTATTTTTATTTTTTTAGAAGATGTGCTTCTTCAGATTGTGGTAGTTATTCTCTATTCTGAATTTGCTGGCAGATTAATATTTTAATACAGAATTCATTCTATGTTCAGCTGTCATATGATAAATAAAATCATAATACTTTAGTCTCCTTTAACTTGTAAGGTTTCCACGGTCTTACTTTGTCATTTATGATATAGATATTTTAAAAAAACCAATTCTTTTTTCTCTTTAATTAAGAGAATGATTCTTATTTGGGTTTGTCTGCTGTTTCCTTGTGGTGGCCAGAATATTACATAGACGATACTGGCTTCACAGACAGAAACTTTAAGGGCATGAAACATCTTGACTATTTAAATGTGTCCTCATATTTAGTATCCAATTGACACACTATCATCCTTTCAAAATTATGGTATTTCATCTCCCATATTTCCTCCACATTTACTGGTTGCACTAAGGATCTTGTAAACAAGTCTCCTTTTATCCTATATTTATTTTTTAATGTTAATTTATCCATTTTGAGAGAGAAAAAGAGAGCAACTGGGGGAAGGAGAGAGAACCCCAGGCAGATCCATGCTGTCAGGGCGGAGCCAGATGCGGGGCTCAATCCCATGTCCTTTTGATGATGACCTGAGCCAAAATCAAGAGCTGGCTGTTCAACGAACTGAGCCACCGGGTGGCGATCCTTTGTTTGCTTGTCTATTACTTCCTGACTGACTGACATACTCACATAGTTATTAATTACTGTGTTCTTTCATGCATCTTTTCCCTAAAGGTCTATGATATATCAGTCTTCTTAATTATTTTGGCTTTAAAATTGTCCCATATATGGGCAATGGAAGCCCCTGTGTCTTTGTGACATGCATTCTCTCTCTCTCTCTCTCATACACACTCACACTCACACACATATCTTAATTTTCTGGGGTAACAAAATCTTCCCAGGCTAATCTTATACTTATACTGTCACCTGTAATAGTTTATAATTATAGCTATTCTTTCATTCATTGTTAAATGACTATTCTGATATTTTATTTCTTGCATCAATTTTGGTAAATTTTATCTTTTAAAGTGTTATTAGTGCATAGAATTTTTTGTACTATTATATCTCCATTATAAATTTATATTTCAAACTTATGATGTGACTGATTTGATGTTTCTAAGCTAGTTTCTTTTGCTTAAGTGTTTGTATAGAATATTTTTTCATATTATTTGTTTTATCTTTCTGTTTATTGTGTTTTATAGATGCTTCTTGAAAAGAAAAGTTGTGTCTCATTGGGTCTGTGTTTTTTTAATTTAGCCTGACTTCAGAGGATGGAAATACTCTGCCTCTGCCTCAGAGACATTTTCGAAACCAATGATAACACAACAACATTTATATGGTGGAGTTTATGTGGTTTATGCCTGCCCTGTTCACACAACACTTTAAAAATGACATTTGTAATCTATTTATTCTGGACTAATACCTTAAGTGGGGGCCCACAAGTGGTTAGGCTGTGGCTATGCAGGATTCTTTTTCATCATATCCTCCTTGAGTTTTATTCATCCCCAGGCTAACAACCTTGACTGTAAAAGTCTTTTCTTTGGAATCAGGAACAAAAGACTGTGAGGAAGGTGCCATATTGTCCTCTGTGCTCATGGCATCTTAAATCAATAGGCATTTACATTAAGGTCTGGTGTTAAGACTACATAGTTTTATTCTAATATAATTGGGTATAAAATAATTTAGATAAAATTTCTCTTCCCTCTAAACCTCAGAACCACAGGGGAAAGATCATCAGCTTATTGGGGGTTTATTCCCGTATGGTGAAAAGAATAAGTCCTGCTTAAGAGTAAGCAGGTTTCCAGTGGCAGAAAAAAGAGTAAATGATAAAGTCAGTCAAGGATTTTTAATTGCACAAGCTATTTGGAGTCGTTAAAACAATGTTCTCTCTCTTACTGATCTACTGGTTTGGTGTATTAATACAGGGCCGATTTCAATTTTATGCATACAGGTTAGATGAGATCATGTTTAAAATCCTTCAGCCTTACCAAGGAAGTGCTCCATTTGCTAAATGGGTGGAATGGCATTAAGCACCTTTAAATGGAAGGGGGCCATTCTGCAGTCACAGATCAGTGTAATATAAAGAATAAGGAATGCTCTAAATGAATTAGGCATTGGACCAGGTAAAAGCAATGCACTCAGTTTAAAGAAACATATACCTATTTATTCAAGGGCCATAGACCAGTCAACGTCTATGAAAAATGTCTAAGTGAAAGCAGAGTATGCTGCAACTCTGGTTGTCCAGTCATAATTATGCATTCTAACTATCACAACATGAGCCAATGTGGTTATTTCGTTAGCGGATAACATTCCTTTTGCATGAAATAGAGAACAGGGGAATCTATTGCTATGCTGTGTGAATACTATAAAATTAATACTAATTAAAATATGATGCATGATTAATTATAAGTACAATAACTATTATTACAGTGAATATGGCAATTATATTGTGAAAGCACACTAATAAGGAAAAGACAGAGGCTCTGAATGTGCTGGAGTTTGGGAATGTAAAAAAGTACCATAAAAGACAGCTTAGAGAAGAAAAAAAAAAACATTTTTGAAGACATTCTTCAAAAGAGTATTTGTTATATTTTCCTATCAGAAATTTTGAGGTTTGCAAAATAGAAATTTATAATGCAAAGAGAAGTAGAGAATTCTATACGAGAACCTTGCGACAAAATTGAGGGACAACATATCTGGAGGAATGTAACATGAGGGAAAGTAGCTATGTCAGTTATATATCATGTGGAACTCTCATGGGCATGTTAATCATATTTTCTAATCTTAGAAGATTAAAAATATTTTAAGGAAGTAATTAACATTCTACAGATTGTTTTCTAGCTTTTATACTGAAGTTAGTATCTTTATTATGTTTAGAACATACAGAGCCACTAAAAACAGTCTATTTCTTCCATTTATATATGCAATTATAATTATACCCACATTATAATTAATTGATTATAGTATTAAAGACAACAGACAGATAGATTTATATTGTATTTTTCCATAACATAAAATGGTATCTGCCTCAACATTCTGTATTCATGCTGTCCAAACATTCCCCTAAAATACATAAATATGAAATAAGGGGTAGGAAGTAAGAAAGGGAAAAACCAACAACAATTTAAGAGAAAAACTAATATAAGATATTGGGAGACATCTTTATTTTCAGTTAAATTAACTGAATTGAATAAAAGCTATTAAAAAGGCATCACATAAACCGGACCTCATATAAAGGACCATGGAAAGATAATATTGTGTTCTTTGGCTTAGAGTTCCTGATCATCTATCAACTAGAAAGATAAGGAGACAGTAGGAAATCAGAATTTATTAAAATGAGAAAAGATGGTAAGGTAGGAAAAAGCACAGCAATAGGTTTAAAGGACATATGGATCACACTACAGTAAAGCAGTGACAAAACAATAAAAGAAGTCTGGAATCATATTATATGGATATGTATTAATTAGAAAAACTAGACTACAATGAAGAACACCATAAAATAAAACTTAATATTTAAGTTGATAGATATAAGAAATATGAAATTTTGCACAGAAAAATCTTTCTTTTAAAAAACTGTTATTGAGGTATGGTTGCCATACAAAAAGTTGTACATGTTTGATGTGTATAAATTGACGCATTTAAAGATAAGTGTATACCCACAAAACCATCACCATAGTCAATGCCATGAACATATCCATATCTCCAACAGTTTGCTCTCACCCTTTTTGGATTTGTGTGTGTGTGTGAGATAAGGACATTTAACATCTACCTTATTAGCAAATTTTAAACAGTACAGTGTTATTTATAAGTTCATTTAACATCTACCTTATTAGCAAATTTTAAACAGTACAGTGTTATTTATAAGTTCACTATATTGAAATATAGGCACTAAGCTGTACAGATCTCTAGGACCTATTTATCTTGCATCATGAATACTTTGTATCCTTTGACCAACATCAATACATTTCTCCAACCTCCTGTTCCCAGTAACCACCACTCTACTCTGTGTCTATGCATTTGACTATTTAGATTCCACCTCTAAGTGGGACCATGCATTATTTGTTCTTCTATGTCTGGCTCATTTACATTACCATATCCTTCAGATTTATCCATGTTATTTGCAGGTGGCAGGATTTCCTTCTTTTTAAAGGCTGAATAATATTCTACTACATACCACATTTTCCCTAACTGTTCATCCATTATTGGAAATTTAGGCTGCTTCGATTTCTTGGCCATGTGAATAAAGCTACTGTGAACATTGAAATGTGGACATCTCCCCCAAGATCCTGATTTAATTTCTTTGGATATATACCTGGAAATGGGATGGCTGGATCATATGGTAGTTCTGTTTTAATTTGTTATGGAACTGGGGCACCTGGGTGGCTCAATTGGTTGAAAATCTGACTTTGGCTGAGATCATGATCTCACTGTTCATGAATTTGAGCCCCATGTCAGGCTCTGTGCTGACAGCTGAGACCCTAGAGCCTGCTTCAGATTCTGTGTCTCCCTCTCTCTCTGCTCCTCCTCTGTTCATGCTTTGTCTCTCTCTGTCTCTCCAAAATAAAGATTGAAAAAAAAATTTTAAATTGTTATGGAACCATCATAATGTTTTCCATAGTGGCTGTACTAAGTCACTCTCCCAACAATAACATATAATTATTCCCTTTCTTCCATATTCTTGCCAAGATTTGTTAACTATTTTTTAAAATAATAACCACTGTAATATGTAACCATTGTGGTATTTCATTGTGGTTTTGATTTACATTTCTCCGATGGCTAGTGATGCTGAGCACCATTTCACATACCTTTTGGAATTTCTATATTTTCTTTGGAAAAATATATATTCAGGTCCTTTACCCATTTTTAATTAGGTGATTTGTGTTCTTTTTGTTATTGAGTGGTAGGAGTTCCTTATATTTTGGATATTACCTCTTCATCAGATAGATGGCTTGCAAATATTTTCTTCCATTCTGTAGATTATATTTCACACTGTTAACCATTTCCTTTGCTGTGCAGAAGTTTGTTAGTTTGATGTGACCCATTTGTGTAGTTTTGTTTTTATCGCTTGTGCTTTTGCTCCTCTATCCAAGAAATCATTGCTAAGGCCAGTGTCAAAAAGGCTTTTAGTTTCTTTAGAAGTTTTATAATTTCAGGTCTTATATTTAAATCTTTTATCCATTTGAGTTGATTTTTGTGTATGCTGTTAGATAGGCATCCAGTTTTTTTTTTCTCTTAGAGGTAGATATTCTATTTTTCCATCACAATTTTTTAAAAAGACTATTCTTTCCTTGTTGTGTATTTTTGGTTCCTTTGTCAAAGATCAGTTGACCATATATGCATGTTTATTTCTGGACTTTCTATTATCTTCCATTAATTTACATGTCTGTTTGTATGCATGTGCCATTTTAATGTAGCTTTGTAATATATTTTGAAGCCAGGAAATATGATTCCTTCAATTTTGTTCTTGCTCAAAATTACTTTGGTTAGTTGAGATAATTTGTGATCAAATCAATAAATGGAAAGAAAACACAAATTGTGTTTGTGGTGGTAGAGTAGGGAGAGGCAGAGAGAGAGGAAAAGAGAAAATCCCAAGCAAGCTACACACTGTCAGTGCAGAGGCCAATTTAGGGCTCGATCCCAGGAACCATGAGATGATGACCTGAGCTGAAATCAAGAGTCCAATGCTCAAGCAACTTGAGCCACCCAGGTGGCCCTGAAATGATCATTTTTTTGAGAATGAAAACCACCAAGTTGCTAAATAGTAAATAGAAGTCATAATCACACTGAGAGCCATGGAATACACTTGAGAATTTCCCAAGTAATTTTCTTCCTAGATTTAGATTTCTTTTCACAGTTATTTAATACTTACAAAATTATATAGCATCATGGAAAAATTAAAAAGCTAAAAGGACAGATCTGAGGTTAAGTGTCTTAACACCCTCACAAATAATGATAATATAGGGGGCAACAGGAACCTTTGGAAGATGATGGGTATATTTATGGCCTTGATGGTGGAGATGGTTTCAATGGTGCATCTTTATTCCCCAAACTACCAAGTTGTATATATTAAATATGTACAGCTTTTTACAAATCAATCACAACTCAATAAAATGGTTAACAACCACAAGGCCTAAAGTCAGTCCATGCTGCTCTAAAAACTAACTAAATAAAATTAAGTTAACAGCTCAAGAAAGGTGTTTAGGAAGCCTTTATTCTTAATTTATTTCTTCACATTTTTTTCTCTCTCTCCACTCCTCCTCTTTCATCTTTCCCCAAATTCTACTCCATTTATTTGCTATCAATGAACTCTGCTCCTAGAAAAATCATCATCAGTATTGGAAGACCCCCAAAAATCAGTCTCTTATAGGAAAAAAGAAGATCAAGGCAAAGTTTTCATCATTTCAGAGATCCTAGTAAAACCAAACAAGAACTTAATTTCTACTTAATAAATATACATTCCCCGGAGGAGCAAATGTTTTAAATATGAAGTGGATAGGAACACAGACACAAGAAGACAACTTAGAGATGAAAATACTCTAGTTTACTTGCATGATTCTTACAAATAAGATTAGAGTGCTCTAAGAAAAGGAAGTTTCTTGTTTATTAGTACAGTATTTATAAAGCCTGAATTAGAGACCAAACCTAACTTAAAAGTCCAGTTTTTTATTTTCTGTTATGCCATGCTGTACAGGCTTATGAAGGTATTCTACTCCTGTAAAAAAGTAATTAAATATTTTGGAAATTTCCTGTGTCTTTATCTTTATTACACCTCCAGTCACAAGATAGACACATTATCCAGACAAGTTTTCAAGGATAGAAATTAATATTTAAAAGTGTATTTCCATAAATGAGATTATATCTTTTTCACAGTAGGACCGGCCAACCACAGACTGCTCTGGGATGACTTATGGGGAAAATCTGTGGGTGTTGATCTATGGACCACAATATGCAAGGCTGTTTTGTTTTAATGAGGGAGGAGTGATCTACATGTACGGTTGGATGCTTTTCAGGGAGCTGAACCAATACATCTTTCTCAAAGGAAAATGAGGAAAAAATAATCTATCAAAACTACTTGACAGCCACCTGATCAATGTGCCATATTTGTTTAATGAAGACATTGTGGTTGGTCCATTCATAACCATCCATTTTCCACACACACACACAATTTCCCAACTTTGCTTTGCCTAGAGTGGGGGCTGGAGGGTATTAATGTGCAGCTTAGGAGCACCCTACTGCTGCGCAGAGTTAATCAGGGAACTGTTTTCTGGAGACACAGAATTCTGAGCTTGCCATGTCTGATTAAGGTTAATGGTAATCATGCATATCAGTGTCATGTTATTTGTTCTTCTAGAAGGCCTGATATTATTTGTATAAATAGCACTATCTAAAGGTTACAATCCACAGTTTGCATTTAAATTGAGACCCGTTTTTTCCCCAGCAATTAAAAAAAATGAGCCTGGGAATATGTACCTCAAGGAAAAGCTTTTTATTCACATTTTTTTCCCAAACAGGCCTTTGTGGCTAAACTGCATCCATTTTGAACAATGACGTTTTCATTTCCCACTTTCTTGCATTGCATGGCAAGGCAACAGGGGAAGCGAGAGAGGAAGAGGTAGAATTTATTTAAAACATCTTGTGATAGGTTCCATAGTGTTTTAAAGATGATTTATTTATTTTTATAATGACTGTGTAACATAAGCATTGTTGACTTCAACATACAGAATGGAAATTAAGCTTGGAGAGCTTAATTACTTGACCACATTCTCACAGCTCTGAAGTGCTACAGCCAGAAGGAAAACGAAGTTCCGCTTACTCCACACATCTCAATGTTTAGATCCTGGATCAGACTCTATTTATATTAGGACAACAGTCTGGGGTGTGGGGGGTAATCTTACTAGTTGTGTAGTATTGGACAAGTCACCAAACTTCTCTGTGCCCTGGTTATCTTATGTTTAATGTAGTGATACTAAATAATTTATTTTCTCATCTATATGTCATTGAACCAATTCAAAGAAATCTATGCCTTAGTTTTCTCTTCTGTAAAATGGGAATAATTATATCCTCATAAGATGGTTATGAGGACTGGATGGGTTGGCATATGAAAAACATTTAAAGGATTCCTAATATATTGCATGTCAATGTAGGTGCCGTGGTTTTAGAAAGGTGAAAGGAAGTATGTGTTGAGTATATAGCACAGCAAAAGGAATATCAGCACTGATCATTGGAAAGAAACAGTAACAGTGGCAACAGCCATGGCAGCAGCAACAGTTGAGCACCATAGTACTACTATTATTAAAACTGATAGAGTAGTACTGATAAATCAAGGGATCCAGTCTAATATGCACGCTATGGAGAGAACTGATAAGAGCCAGGGCAAAATTTGAATAGTGAAAAACTACATAGAAAATGAATGCAGAGTTTCTGGATATACACAGATTGCTTAATAAATTCTTCCATTAGGCTTGAGAACATGACTGTATGTATGTATGCCTTAGTTTCATTTTCTTTCCAATTATTGTTTTTCTTTTAGTTCACTGTCAGGCTGATCTTTCAACATATGTAAAGTTCATCATATTCTTCATGTATTTCTGTGTCTTCCAATAATGTCTCCACTGAATCTATGAGACTGTGTTTCTCTCCTTCCTAAAACCTGCTTTGTCTTCCCTTTGCTCCTGAGAACTAACTATCCAATAGATCACAGACAGAATTCCTTTAAAAAAAAAGAACTGAAATGATATATTGCATATAAAATTGCTACATCTTATTCTTAAATTGTTTTAGCAAAAACACAAATGTACATGAACTCTCATTCTGGTTTAATAATGATTGCACGGGGCCCCTAGGTGGCTCAGTCCGACTTCGGATCAGGTCATGATCTCGCGGTTCGTGGGTTCGAGCCCCGCATCGGGCTCTGTGCTGACAGCTAGCTCAGAGCCTGGAGCCTGCTTTGGATTCTGTGTCTCCCTCTCTGACCCTCCCCTGCTCGCACTGTCTCTCCATGTCTCTCAAAAATAAATAAAAAACATAAAAAATTTTTAAAAAATAATGATTGCAATTCTGCAAGCCATGCTTCTTTGGAATTTCTGTACAATTCCTCTGAGACTTAAAATCTAGAGTCGAGCCCACATTTGGGTTTGATTTCCTAATTCACTTTCTACTAAAATCACTTTACAAATTACTGTGTCAGATTTGGTTTTCCACTAGTTTGGGGAGATGTTTTGTAACTGTGCATCAGGAAAGGAATAAGATGGCTGAGATAAACATTCACGTTCGTGCAAACATTCTGATTCTGATTGACCTCCATACCCATCAGTGTCTGGAGCTCATTCTGTACCAGGTAGAGTTGTTGCAAATCGTCTCCACCTTCCTAAGCGCCACCCTGCTATTACAGTGCGATAAACAGCTTTGTTTTTTATTTCTCCCAGATGAATATCATTGGAAATAAAAAACTAAACAGGCGTTTACTTCGTCATTGTTCTCTTGAACCCCCTGCTTCACATGCTTTCTGTTCTCCTGCATTCAAACACTAATCACTCTATTTGGACTCTCAATTAATTCAATTCTTACTTAACACAGAGTAGATCTGTACTTGTTCCAGAATGACTCCTAAAAAAAGTGCTAAAATTATATCTTCATTTTCTCCCTCTTGTAACTTTCAAATAAAACGTTTTCCCAAATCTCCATCAGACTAAAACCAAATGTACCTTTCAAGCCTCCTGCACCTTCAATTTATGACTTTAATTTTCACCTTCCTTTCACCATTGTGTTTTGCTGTTTAATCAATTATTTACTTGTTTCTAATTTTAATCACCTTTAGCAAGTTGACTTTTACTTTTACCTTACTCCCAACCATGCCATTTTACAAATAATAGAGCCATCATCTTTATACAACTTTGAGACTGCTGATCTAATCCCTCCCCGAGAAAATCCTTTCCTCCCTCAGCTTCTCCTACATTACACCAGCTCCCTTCTGTCCTTACCCTAAACAAAACTGCCTCAGGCAGTGATGGCAAAGAGATTGTCGCTTCTAGAGAAAAAGTTGCATACCGCATGCATATGATTCAATCGAGTACACAGACCTTCTTTTGGAGGACAGATTATAAAAACCATTCAATGTTATTTAACTTGAGAAAAATGTTGCTGTTACGGGGGTTGTATCATGTGGAATGATTTTATAAATTTGTCTAAATATGCAAAAAATTTACATTTACTCTAAATATATGCATCAGGAACATAAAAGATTGCAAATACAAGTTTATCTTCTCTCGCCCCACAAAGATCACTGAAAATGTGATAGAGGAATAGCAATCCAAAAGGAAGAAAAAGATAACAGCAGGCAAAATTGTTCAACACATTCTTTTTAATGAAAAGCAGGCAAGTGATGCATAAACTAAATCGTTTCCCGGGAGATTCTGACAAGTATGAAGTTAAATACTCCTGCAGAGCCATGAATAGTCTCAACATTTTGGTATCTGTTACCGGAGGTGAGGTGAAAACCAGGGAGTGGATGGAGGGGTTGGTTCATTCAATCGGTTAAGCAGCCAACTCTTGATTTCAGTTCAACTCAAAGCCTGCTTGGGAGTCTCTCTCTCTCTCTCTCTCAGAACAAATAATTAAACATTTAAAAAAACTAGGGACTGGATGGAGAAAATGGATGAACGAGATATATTGCTGACAATGAAAAGCAATACTCACATCAACTACATGGACTAGATGATATTATAATCCCCATTTATACATGAGAAAATTGCAGATAAATTGGCTAAATTTAATAAATGATTAAATCCTGAACAAGTGGCAACACTGAGTTTCCTGTAGGAATGTCCAAGCACCATTCAAGTTACCCGTCTATCCCACTGTGGCGTATGGCGCACACACATGTACAATGTACATAGCAACATAAAATAGTACGGTGGTGGCTTAAAAGTATTAAAAGTAAGAGATTAAAGGTATCTCTTGAACATAAAAACGTGTCTAACTAATTATAAATTTGATCTTGAAGAATAAATACACCAATGAAATTTTGGATGAAGATAAAGGGGTGCCCCACTCTTCCAGATATCGAGACATATGCAAAACTACAATGATTAGTGGGCATGACAGGCACATTTGATTTAATAGACAGGAACAGAATAAAAAGACCAAAAACAAAACAAAGTATATAGATATCTGATCTGACACACAGATTCTTCTCTATGTCGCCGATTCCTGGCAGATGGAGTTATACTTATCAGTGCAGCAGGCCACGATGAGCTACCATTTCTGATGGCGTAACAATTGCATCAGAGAAACAATACAACTTAAGAACCACCGATCATGTGTAATAAAATAGCCTTTCAAATTAGTAGAGGAGAGAAAGATAATCTAATAAATGATTCTGGGATATTTAATTATCAAGAATATCCCTAAAAAGTTAAATTTCAGAATTGGAATATAAAAACTATCAACATTAGAAGATGAAAACAAAGCTTTATCTGAATTTGGAGTGACAAATAGTTTTCTTAAAAGAAAAAGAAACAAAGAAGTATAAAGAGAAAGACTTCAGAAAACATACATAAATAGACAAGACACAAAGTGCTGTTATAATTTGTTTTTCTACAAATGGATACATTTTACTGTTGAGAGTATATGATTCAGAAAGTGTAAGAGAAAAAAGATCCATTAAATCACTGCTGCCTTCCAGGTATAACTCTCAGAACTTTTCTATTCCTTTGCATACTTAGTTACAAAACGATTTTGACGTCATTTTTTTCTAAGACATATGATTTTAGTTTTATTATGTCTACATATTCCTCTGAATGAGTTTTAAAGACTGGAAATTGTATACACATAACATGCATATAGCATGTATTTAACATAAATATTTATAACATATATATATGTATATTACACATACACACATTTTGTGTGTCCAAGTTTTTCCCCATTTAAAAGCAACACTATTGGAACTTCTGTTGGGAATGAAGATAAAGTCATAAGTCAGCATTTCTTGTTTTATGCTTAGAAAGCATTCAAAAAGCAAAATGAAAAATGAAAACCTGGGAAGTATGATTTTTAGTGAAACTGGGAGACAGATAGAATCCATAGATTTCAAAAAGCATACATGTTAGACCCGCTGAAAGTAACTAGATTGGGAGAAGCCTCTTGGGAATAAGTAGGAACAAGAAATACAGTGAGTTGTGAGAGGGTCACAATGAGGCAGATCTAAGTGCCAGCATTTATGTGTTTGTGCAGAGGTGGGATACAAGCATGGTTCTTTCAGGGAACGTGGGTATGGGGACTGTGGCGAGAGGGTTAGGGCCGGAAGTCTTTCTGTGCCTTGACTAATGGAAGTAAGGAGAGGAAATAGAGTGCTTGGTATTTGTATGGGAACATTGTATGGGAAGAGTTGATACTCTTCTGGAAAATCCACTTGTCCATTAGGCCTTCCTCTTCCACCACCATTTATTTATATAAAAAGTAAGTCCAGGAAATTCAATTTCTTCCACAATCAGCAATAAAGTAGGAATTCGCACAGCATCTGTGTGAAGATAATCTATGAAAAATAATGATGGAAATATTTTTCTAAGGTAATGACAACTAGGGTGCCTGGGTGGCTCAGTCAGTTAAGTAACTGATTCTTGATTTCAGCTCAGGTCATGATCCCATGATTGTGAGATCAACTCCACATTGGTGTCCTCATTGGGCATGGAGCCTGCTTTGGATTCTCCCTCTCCCTCTGCCACTGCCCCACTCATGCATGTGAGAGCTCTTCCTCTCTCTCAAAGATAATGAAAATAGACTTTTCATTAGAAAGGTATGCCATAGAGAAGATATAGTTCTTTCCAGAAGTTTGCCAGGAATACAAAAATCTCATGCTGCAATTGCCTTTAAGAAGGAAAGTTATAAAAGTAAGATATCAGGACAGAGATGACAGGAGAATTAGAAAAGATGAAATGTAAACTAACTTAAGTAAGTAAAGACTAGAAATGAAACCATCCCAGAAATGAGAGGAAAAAAAAACCCAAAAAACAAGAAGTACAAGGGAAAATACACACTGGGGAAAATACAGCATGAAACATATGGGATGGAACTTTTTTTATGTGCAAAAAGGATAGGGAACAGAGTTGGAAAGTATTAGGGAGCTAGAGGGCACACAGAACTGGCACACAGAAGAATCTTTTTCCCTAAGGAAAAAACCACAGCCAGAGAGGAGATCTAATATTTAAAGAAGGTCTAATATATTAAAAGAAGGCTTAGAGCTATGAGTTTAGTGAGCTCACCATGTGCTAGGCAAAACAGATTGAATAGACTCTGTCCTGGACACATAGTAATAAATATAAGACCTTCGAAAATAAAGAAATAATAGTTTGGGCAGTTAGGAGAAAAGATCCTGGTGCCCTCATTTTTTTTTCATCAAACACTAAGACACAGTGGTGGAACATCTTCAAGATGTTCATGAAGGTAAAGTTAGCCCAAGTACCCAAGTTACCAAGAAGTAAAGCCTTGGTTTGCGAGCATAATATTCATTCCAGAAGCATGATTGTGATCCAAAGCACTCATACACCAAAGCGAATTTCAAGAACCATTGGCTCGGTTGTCATCATGTGACACTCAGTGTCACATACTATTTGTATTAGAAGATGTCACTCGTGTATCAAGTTAAAATGTATTAGAAATGTTTGCTCATCTAGCAGAACATTCACAGAACAAGTTCCTCACAAACTAAGGTTTTACTTATTTTATACACAGCCAAAATGTTTTCCAAGTATAAAGGCTATACAATTTTTTTGAAGATAAGAGAACTCAGTGATTATCTTTTCTGTGAGCCTAAGTTGAAGCAATTATGAGAACAAATTTTCACAAACAAAGAAGTGCTTGAGGAAAATATGACAAAGGAATGTAAAGGGACCCTTCACCGTTCTCTCATATGTGTCATAGATGTGTTCTCACTAAAAATTAAGGCACAGGGATTTTATCTATATGATATATATTCATATTACAGCAATGCTGTGAGAATTTAACTAATAGTTTTTTAAAATATTGAAATGTGTTGATAAAAGTAGAACATTTCAAAGAGATAATAATATATTTAGTGTGTTGAACAAATGGTTTGGATGAGATATTAATGTTTCTAGTCAATTTTAGATAAAATTTATGAAACATTCAGACTGATAAATGTGGTAAAATTTATGGGTTTGAAAGCCTTAGAAGCAACTTCTTTATGACCTGAATCAATATTCTATTTTTACTGGATCTTCAAGAAAAGTAATTCATCAAGACCAAAAAACAGAGAACAGAGATTAAAACTCACCAATTTTTGTTTTAGTGTTACAGATGCAGAAAATAGGGCTCTTTTCCCTCTAGTTAAGAATATTCCTAAAGAATCGTTTAAAATATTTATTGATGTTCCTTTACTACCCCTTCCCACCAAGGGAGGCTGTCAGATTTTAGGGATAAGAAAGGGTCTTTCTAGTGTTTTAGTATTTTTTAGTGTTTTCTGATGTGAATAAACTCACTAAGTCCTCAGAGAACAGAAAGAAATGGAGTTGCCTGTTCAGGGGGTAAAAGCCTAGGGACCCACAGGAAGAACAGAGATTTGAAGGAGTAGCAAAATTTCCTTGTTGTCGTATGAATATTTAATAGAGGAACAAATACAGTGTATTCTACTTTTGAAACAATGAATGATGGGGTCTGCTGCTATTTCTAGTTATTCTGTTCTCCTGGCCCCAATTCAACTGCTTTCCAGCCAATAGGAGATGAGGTAACTATTATTTAGGGAAGAGAATTAACAGTAGCAAAGAAGAGGATTGTGATTTTCAAAAACTCAGATTCTCAGAGGGGGACTCATGAAAAAAGAAACCTGATGAATTAGTAGTAGGATTCCTACATCTGTTTGGATAAAATATTCTCAGAATGATGTGAGGAAGAGGAACAATAAAGGAGAACCGAGAATGGTGGACAGTATAGGCCCCCTCTTCTGGGTTTTTCCAGAAATTCCAGACTGATGTTATGCTCTATTTCCCATAGAGGTTCTGGAAGGAGGCAAGGCCCCCAGGAGATAGTCTTATTCTGTGGCTTGTCATAGAAATATTGAGACAAACGGCAAAGTATCCCGGTCCATACTACAGGAAAAGCAGAATTCTGTGTACCTCAACACTATGAAGGGCCATAGGTGAACCCACAATTTTTTCTGAGCATCACATGAAAAGAATAATAATACAGGATTCTTTGAGTAGTGTATTGGAGTTGGCAGAGAGAAACCCAGAACATATGACCTCTCTATCAAGATCACTGGGCATGTCCCCGGTGGATAAATTGCCAGCCTACCATCTGTCCAGGGATGTTGTTATCAGGGAGGCCAGCTTGGAAAGAAGGTGGGCCAAGGAAAGCCTTTTGCATGTGCCTGTGTTAGGTCCTACAATTTAAATGCGGTGACAGGCGGAGGAAGAGTGGCTCCAAGTTTGCCTATGTCGAATTCTTTCCATTGTTCAAACAGGGACTCATAATGCCATTATGTGATGAATGTGAAATTGTCATTTCTGTAGGTTAAGAAAACTCAAATACTGGCAATTTTATAGGGGTTAACCTAATAGTTCAGGTTTGTTAGAGAAAAATAAAGTTTCGTTTCATATATTTTTAGAGAATGCATTCTTAACTTTTTATTTTGAAGTTAATTATAGATTCACAGAAAGTCGTCCAAGTAATACACAGAGTCTTGTGAACACTTTAATCGGCTTCATCCAGTTCTATAACTGCAGTACAATATCGAACCCAGGAAGTCAACTTTGGTACAATGCTGTTAATTACTCTACAGATTTGATTCAATTTTGTGATTATGCTTTTAATTTTAGAACTGTTACAGGTGCACAGAAAATTGGCAACGATAGTACAGAGATTTTCCTCCCAGCCTCCCATATTTCTAACATCGTTCTTTTTTTTTTAATTTTTAATTTTTATTGTTGAGACAGAGAGAGACAGAGCATGAGTGGGGAGGGGCAGAGAGAGAGAAGGAGACCAGAATCAGAAGCAGGTTCCAGGCTCTGAGCTTTCAGCACAGAGCCTGATGCAGGGCTCAAACCCACTAATGTGAAATCTTGACCTGAGCCGAAGTCGGAGGCCCAACCGACTGAGTCACCCAGGCACCCCTAACATTGTACTTTAGAACAGTGTATTTATCACAAGCAATGAACCAATATCAATATACTATTGTTAATGAAAGTTCATTATTCATTCAGATTTCTTAATTTTCACTAAATACAGTTTTTCTGTTCTAGGATCTCGCCCAGGATACCATGGTATTTTGGTCTTCATGTCTTTTTAGGCTCCTCTAGGCTATGACAGTTTCTCCGACTTTCCCTGTTTTTGATGACCTTGGAAGTTGGAGAAGTGCTGGAAAGGTATTTTGCAGAAAGTCCCTTAATTTGGTTATATATCATGGTTTTATCATAATTATGCTGGAGTTATGGATTTTTGGAAGAAAGACCACAGAAGTCAAATACCATTGTGGGGTTATAGATTTGGGGGGAGGAAGACCGCAGAAGTCAGGTGCTGTTCTCATCACATTATAGTGGGGGGGTACATGCTACGGACATGACTTACCACTATTGATATTGGCCTTGCTCACTCTACCTAGCCAATGTTTGCCAGGTTTCTTCCCTGTAAAGTTATTCTTTTTTTTTTTTCTACATTTACACAATATATTCTCTGAAAGGAAATTCCTATATGCAGCAGGGGAGAAAATGGTCCACCTATTTGAGTCTGAGTATGTACATATATTATTTGGAATTCTTCTACACAGGCGATGGAAGATTTGTCTATTTCCTCCTATTAATTAGTCATTCATTCCATCATTTATTTATATTAATATATTTATGGACATTTATTTTATACTTTGTGGTATAATCCAATATACTACTATATTTTCTTGCTCAAATTATTTAAGTATACCATTGGGTGCTCTTGTATTTGACTCCTGGGGCCCTTGACAGAGCCCTTCAGCATGGAGTTTTCTTAGCACTTCTTTACTTTCTGGCACACCAAGATGTTCCAGCCCTAGAATTAGTCACTTCTTCAAGGAAGTTTCTTTTATTGGAGAATAGTATTAGAAACCAAGATATGCGTGCTGAGTTCGCTCATTGCTACCAAAGTGTCATTGTTTCCAGGTCCTTTCAATTAACAGAGCCAGGAAATACGTGTGTGCTGATTGCCTCCTATCAACCCATTGGTGAGAAAGGGATTCCCACTCCGCCATTAACAGTGTTAGGTAGCGTATACATGACATCCAACACCGCACAGAAGAGATGGGCAGCAACTGATTCTTCAGATAAACCCACTGTCTTGGAAAGAAGGACACCACAACCATTTGGGGCCACACAGTGAAGAAGCGGAGACAGTGGGAGGCAGGTTCTGTAGTAACAAGATGAGAGGGTGCTTCCTGGTGCCCTCAGGAGGACTGACTGGTTTGTTTGAGTTATTCTCTATTAGGTTGAAGAACAGGTGGTGTGCAGTTGGCCTGGCTACTGATGGAACTACTTTAGTGAAAACCCTTTTCCACTGGGGGGAAGTCATATCTGCCAACAAGGGAACTCATAATTAGGACTTTGGGACCCTGGGAGACCCAGAGATGTCAAGACAGCACTTGAAATTTTAGGTCTTATAATAAAATATGTCTACATTAACCAGGGTATATATACATATCTACAAATATTTCTATATATATTTGAAACTGCATCTTTTGCAAAAAAAGTGATAGGCATTATTGAAGATAAATCTATCTTCAAATATGTGAAAATGCCTTAATAATGTCATAAATATGGAATAGGGGGTCAACTGAATGGATATTATAAGTCATTTCATTAATAACACCAAATATGTCTATGGAAAATTTATACACATATTCTTCTCTGCTAGAATATATGACATTATACGTTTCATGATGCCCTTAGAAACACTGTTCATTGCATTAAAAAATTTTTAATTTTGTAATTTAGATTTGCATTTGGAAAAAATTGCATTTCCACCATTTACAGTACTTGTCTATTTGTGAACAACTTCTGCATAATTTCCTAATGCAATAATCCTTTCTGATAGATTTTCTATTATTTCTTTACATGTGAAAAATAAGGATTAGGTTATATAGCCACTAAGTGGGAAGGTTTCAAGCAGAACTTAAAATCTGTTTTTACTTGTATTGAGCTCTACAAGCATCGAGCTAATCTAGAATGATGCTTTCTGCCCTACAGATCTGATGAAATCCAAATTTTTTCCTTTAGTAAATTGTATTGTTATTTTCTCTTTCTAATTTGTAAGAAGAATTTATACAGCAAAGATTTTAATCTCTTGTATAATAGGAATGTCTTTCTCAGTTTTCTAAATGTCTTTCTATGTTTGTTTATAATCATTTGGAATGCATGAATTTATTATTGTTGAATGTATCAATTAATTCTTTAGCATTTTTTCCTACCTTGAATTTCCTATCTTGAATAAACTATGTTTATTTCTACTTTGTACCATGTTTAATTTTAAAATTTAATATCTCTGGAATATATGTAGTTATTTGTCGTGAGTGTTGTATGGCTAATTTGAGTGTCATGTTCTAGAAAACACATCATTTTATTACATATAGTATATAATAAACATTTTAAATTGTTTTATTTTATATAAAATATATATAATATATAAATTGTTATGTATATATATACACACTATATATATGGCTCATTATACTACATAAACTATTTCAACTTTAAAATGCTATATCAGGATGTGAAAATGCCTTGTATTATTTTTCCTACAAAAATGTTATTAATCTCACCTAAATATGCCTCCAGATAAAATTGACAACTATATTATCAAGATCAATAAAAGCCAAGTTGGGATTCTAACTGGTTTAATATTAAATATTTATATTAATGGGCAAATGTGCTTTGTGTCATTAAAATGCTTGCCTTCATGGAGAGGGGCGCCTGAGTGGCTCAGTTGGTTAAGCGTCTGACTTCGGCTCAGGTCAGATCTCACATTCGTGGGTTCGAGCCCCGCATCAGGCTCTGTGCTGACAGCTAGCTCGGAGCCTGGAGCCTGCTTCAGATTCTGTGTCTCCCTCTCTCTCTGACCCTCCCCCTCTCATTCTCTGTCTCTCTCTGCATCAAAAATAAATAAAACATTAAAAAAAAAATAAAAAAAAAATAAAATGCTTGCCATCTAAGACACACACTTTTCTTTTTTTTATTTTGATAAATGCTTTCCGTGTCTATTAATTTCTCCTTAGGTGTTTCATTTGCTTGTTTTCTTGTTTAAAAATATTTTTTAAGCTTTTGCTTTGAAAGCATAGTTCCATGTTCCCAAAAGTATATTCTCTGAGATATTAACAATGACTCACTGACAAAGAATGTTTTATGTTGCTAGATTTGGGAGATGCTGATTTAACTTTAACAGATTTATTTTCCATTTACTTGTCAGATTCTTTCATATGCTGCTTTTATTGCAAACCTTAAAGGAGTTTGGCTTTCCTCAACCTTATTTGAACACAAAACTCCTTTTTCATGGGTCATATCAGGGATCTCTCATTAATGAGAATCTACGGGACTGTTACCTTCATTACATCTGGGATTAGTTTTCTTACGCACAAAAAAATATCTTTTGGAATTCCTTTGATGTGAATTAAACTCTATTTTATTTTCCAGAAACTATTTATTTCAATTTTATTCTTGATGAATATATTTGATTGGTATATAAACATATTGTGTTATGTAAGCAATTATTCCCTTTCAGCATGTTTTAAATATTTTCCATTAACTGTTGGTGATGGTTATGAAAAATTGTCAGTTTCATTTTGCCCATGTGTACAAGTAGGTAATCTGTCTATTCGCGGTAGTTTTTTTTGAAGATTTTCTCTTTAACTTTTGTTTGTTTGCTTGTTTGTTTAAGAGAGATTGAGTGCAATTCAGGGAGAGGGCCAAAAGGAGAGACAGAATCTTAAGCAGTCTCCACACTCAGTTTGGAGACGGACATGGGACTCAATCCCACGACCCTGTGATCATGACCTGAGCCATAATCTAGAGTCAACCACTCAAAAGACTGAGGCACTCAGGCACCCCTTACAATATATTTAGAAGAAGATGATTTTTAGCTGGACTTTCTGAATTTCAAAATTGATATCTTTTATTATTCAGTAAAAAAAATTATTTGCCATTATGTCCTCATATATTACATCTACCTGTATCTTTTGTCTCCATTTAAAAATTACAAAATAAAGGGCAATTGGGTGGCTCAGTCAGTTGAGCATTCAACTTTGGCTTAGGTCATGATCTCACAGCTCATGAGTTCAAGCACCATGTCAACTGGGAGCCTGGAGCCTGCTTTGGATTCTGTCTCCCTTTCTCTCTACCCTTCTCCTGCTTGTGTGTTTTCTCTCTCTCTCTCTCTCTCTCTCTCTCTCTCTCTCTCTCTCAAAAATAAATAAACATTAAAAAAATTTTTTTTAAATCACAAGTTGAGGGGCACCTGTGTGGCTCAATTGGTTAAGTGTCCGGCTTTGGTTCAGGTCATTATGTCACGGTTCAACTTTGTGCCTCGCGTTAGGCTCTGTGCTGATAGCTTAGAGCCTGGAGACTGTTTCAGATTTTGTGCCTCCCTCTCTCTCTGCCCTTCCCCCACTCATACTCTGTCTCACTATCAAAAATAAACATTAAAAAAATTACAAGTTAAGGGTATATCAGAATTTAGCAGATTATATTTACTTACCCTCTGTATCTGTCTTTTTAATTTGTTCTAAATACATTCTTAATTTTAATCTTTTAGTTCATGGGTTTTTTCTTCAACTATGTATATTCTCTCTAATGCATGCAATAAATTTTAAATATCAATTACTCTATTTTTCTGGAATTTTTATAGTTTTTTCCAAGCACCTATTTTAATTAATGTATTATCCTTTCCTGATATATTTTAATCTTAATATATGATTAGGATATATATAAAATATATGTACAAATTAGTTTTATATGTTGTTTCTAATACACACAGCATTGGATATCTGATTTAGTTGTCTATTGTCTTTCAGGATTTATTTATTGACATCTTATTTACTAGTATTATTTGTAAGTTTTGGCTTTGAGTTCAAATTCCTTGAAAGTTTGCAGGAATTCTATACAACTTGTAGATGGAAGATTTTT